>JAXCGZ010019698.1:0-38928 GCA_037179515.1 Halocaridina rubra
CTGTATCTCGTTTTTTTTTTTTTTCTTGGGTATATGTGAAAATATTAAAATTTTACGAAATAAAAATTTCCAGTATTTTCATTATTTTATTGAAGACAAAAATTTTCATTATTTTATTGATACAAAAATGTATTTCCAAGCCTAAAAATAATAAAACAGTAAGAAATAGTAAAAAAAACATAAATTTTAACATGTAACCCTGCACCATAGAAAGTACGATTCCGGTATCAGCGTTTCGGAAAACCCAAAGGGTCACACCTACGTGAGCTAGCATATATTAAAATTCCAGTAGCTTCATTATTTTATTGATATAAAATACGTATTTCTTTTCCTAAGAATAATAAAACAGTAAAAAAACATAAATAATCACAGTATTACACCATGTAAAATAAGATACCGGTATCAGAGTTTCGGAAAACGAAAAGGGTCGCACCTACGTGAGCTAGTACATATTGAAATTTTCATTATTTTATTGATGAAATAAGTATTTCCTAGCCTAAGAGCAATAAAACAGTAAAAAATTTAAAAAACAAATTTAAACATATACACTCACAGTATTGCACCATGTGAAATACTGTACGATAGCGTACACTGTATTGGTGTCTTGGAAAATGCAAAGGCTCGCACCTACGTGAGATAGTTCATGGAATGCTGTTGGCTGAAAGGGTGGGAGACGACGAATCACAGAATTGTTTTTCTGTATGTTCTGTATCACGGGGTCTTATTGGCGTTTTGATTGAAGTTTGGTTCTCCCACCATCTTCCATTGTCTCGCCTCACTCGTTCAGTCTAACTGACATGTGCGCAGTTCGCGTTATGCTTATTGATATGTTATGCTTCAAGGGTTGGGTTCTTTCGATAACAGTCTCCTATGCCTCAAAAGGCCCCTCTTTAATTTCAAGCGTCTCTTGCAGATCTTCTTTAACGTGTGATTTACAAGAGATTTCCTCTACTTGGGGAGCTTCAGTATCATTTCCTTTGCCTTAACAGATTCTTTAATTTCAAGCGGCTTCTGCAGATCTTCTTTAACGTGTGATTTACAAGATTTCCTCTACTGGGGGAGAATTAGTATCGTTTCCTTTGCCTCAACAGACTCCTCTTTAATTCAAGCGGCTTCTGCATATCTCCTTTAACGTGTGATTTAAGACATTTCCTCTACTGGGGGAGCACTAGTGTCATTTTAACAGTTTTTAATGCCATCCACCTCCATCATAGGAGAAGGAACACAATTGGTTTCTGAACACTGACATGAATTGAGACTAGTTTGTGCAAAGTACTATTGTATTTCAAAATATCACTGATAGGATACTTGGCCTCTCCACTTCAATATTTTTCATAATGATCAAGAGTTTTCCTACGTACTGTATATTCAATTCACTTCGTAACTGAGCCACGTGGAAATCGAAGACCCTGGCCTTACACTTGAACGTCTGGCAGCCCTGTATGAACACGTGACAGCACTCCAACAACTCTCACAAGAACACGATGATAATATGGTTCTTTCACATAAGTTTACCTATCACTTTCATATACAAAAAAATGTAAATTTATGCTTGCACGCTGTTATTAATAGAGTAAAGGGTGGTGTTTTAACAGTACAGAGAGGGTTTATACAGTAAACGTAAAAGTAAATATAAAATACCTATGTACATATAGGGTGATCCTACTTCGCGGAAATTCACCTATCGCGGTCGGTCCCGGAACCTAACCCCCGCGATAAACGAGGGATCACTATATATATATATATATATATATATATATATATATATATATATATATATATATATATATATATATATATATATATATATACTGTCACCTCTCGAATTTACGTGAGGATAGGTTCTGGAAATGACCGTGTAAAGCAAATTTCGTGTATTTTAGTCTATTTCGTTAAAGAATAGTGCTAATAGACAGATACGTTCCACAAGCATGTATAACCACACCATACCAAAGAAAAATGCTAAGTAAAACACATTTTACAAGTACATAACCAAGCTGAATTATGTATGTAAGCTAAAATTAAACAAATACAGTATTAAAGATATATAGATAAACAAAAAATAAATATTAACTCGCTCTATATACTTTGGACAGCACGTGTGTGGTGGAGGTGATCACAATGCTAAGCCATAATGACATTCTTACTGGATTATTTAGAGAAAATTGGACCTAATGACCACTAACCAGAGCTTGTGCCTTTGTTTGCAATGTAGTTGGTCATTACCCTCTAGAAAATGTGATTTTCACCCTTATAGGAGTGATTTTTTTCACATAAGTCATTGTTGTACTAGTGCAACCATGATTTATGACTCTCTCTCTATTTACTTATATATTTATCTATCTATGTATATATATATTTATATACAGTCACCTCTCGAATTAACGTAAGGATAGGTTCTCAAAAGGCTCGTGTAATTCAAATTTTCTCCTTATTCAAATAGTCTATTTCCGTAAGGAATAATGTTAATATACATAGATACGTTCCACAAGCGTGTATAAACACACTATAACAAAGAATACTAAGTAAAACACATTTTACAAGTACTTAACCAATCTGAAATACGTTTGTAAGTAAGCTAAAAATAAACAAGTACAGTATTAAAGATATACAGATAAACAAAAAAATAAACAAATTAACTCACTTTATATATGGTGCACAGCAGGTGTGTGGTGGCGGTGATCGCAGTGCTAAGCCATAGCGACTTTCTTACTGCATTATTCAGAGGAAAATGGAGCTAATGACAACTAACCAGGGCTTGGACCTTTGTTTGCAGTGTGGTCGGTCAGTACTCTCTACAAAATGGGATTTTCACCCCTATTGGAATGATATTTTCACATAAGTCATTGCTGTACTAGTATGACAAGAATTTATGACTCACTCTCTATTATTTATTTATTTATTTATCTATGCATCTGTCTATCTATCTATATATATATATATATATATATATATATATATATATATATATATATATATATATATATATATATATATATATATATATATATATATATATATATATATACAGTCAACTTGCTTTTACCTGTTTCTGTAATACGCGAAATTGGAATAACGCCTCCAAATAATAATAGTAAAAAAAAAATACGAAATGCACTAGCTACATGAATGTGAGCGAGAAAGAGTGAAAAAAATGGTTCAGTGTAGTAACTAAGCGACCGCCTCTAAGGCAGTTTACCACCATGCTGCCATGTACATCCCCTCTTCTGCAAAAACTTTCTCTCCCCCTAAACCTTGGTTTGACCATGCCTGCTCCATGGCTATCCAGGCCAGGAATCAGGCACACCAATCTTACCAAGCCTCTCCTTCTGATTTATCTTGCTCTGCTTTTATTGTAGCTAGAAATCGCTGTACTGCTCAGATTCGAAGGTCTAAGGCTTCCTTTATAAGAAGGAAAGTTGATGACCTTGACTCCTCTCCCACTGACAAATGCTTCTGGTCCTTAGCCAAAAACCTCTCCAATAACTTCTGTAACTCAAGCTTTCCCCCTCTCATTCATTCTGATGGTTTTATAGCTTGCTCTCCCACTGACAAAGCCACTCTCTTTGGCTCTCATTTTACTGTCAACTCTTCTATAAATGATTCCAGCACACCTGTTCCTCAATCTTTACCCCTCTCTAACCCTATGCCCTCCCATATCTTTTCTTCACGCAAAGTTCATAAGGTTCTTCCCTCGCTAAAGACGAACAAGGCGTCTGGTCACGATGGTATCCCTGCAAGGTTCCTTAAGGAGTTTGTAGACGAACTGGCTCCCGTGCTTTGCCATCTTTTTCGCCTCATTCTGTCAACCAGTATCTATCCTTCATCTTGGAAGCATGCTGTAGTTCAACCTGTTCCTAAGCAGGGTGACCGCTCTATTCCTTCAAACTACTGACCTATTGCCCTAACCTCCTCTGTTGATAAGGTTTTTGAAAATTTGCTCAATGCTCACTTCTTGAAACACCTTGAACCTAACTCACTTATCTCCAATCACCAGTACAGCTTCCGCAAGGCAAGATCCACTGGTGATCTCCTGTTCTGTCTTACTCATGTGTGGTCATCTTCTCTGAGGAACTATGGGGAATCCTTTGTCGTCGCCCTTGATATCTCTAAGGTTTTTGACAGAGTCTGGCAGAAGGCACTGTTGGCCAAACTCCCTGCCTATGGCTTTACCCCTTCTTTCTGTTCTCTGATTTCCAGTTTTCTTACTGACCGTTTTATATCTGTAGTTGTTGATGGCGCGACATCTAGCCCTTTCTCTGTTACCAGTGGTGTTCCACAGGGCTCTGTTCTTTCACCTACTCTGTTCCTTCTCTTCATCAGTGACCTACAATCCCCATCTTCCTCTCTTCTTCATGCCTTTGCTGATGATTCTACCCCTCACTCTTCCTCTGCCTTTTCTTCACAACCTTCATCTTCTACTCGTAATCAGTCTCGTATCACTCTTTCTTCTACTCTCAACTCCGATTTGCATAGAGTATCTGAGTGGGGCACTCCAAATCTAGTTAAATTCAATGCCTCCAAAACACAGTTTTTGACCATCTCTTTATCTTCTTCTCCTCCTGATAACCCTATTATCTTCGAAACTAACGAAATTTATCCTCTTAATTTTATTAACATATTAGGAATCCATATAGCCTCTAACTTGTCTTGGAGGAATCAAATAATCCAGATTTCTAAATCTTCATCCAAAAAATTGGGGGTTTTGTTTCGTTTTCATCATTTCTTTCCCTCTTTACAGTTACTTAAAATTTATAAAGATCTTATCCCTCCCTACTTAGAATACTGCTCACACATCTGGGGTGCTTCTTCTTATACTTATCTCCTTGATAGGGTTGAATCTAAGGCAGTCATACTCATTAAAGATCCTTCTCTTACTACTAATCTGGATTCTCTCTCTCTTTGCTGTAAGGTATCTTCCCTTTCTCTTTTCTATCGCTACTATTTCCATCTCTGCGCTGATGAGTTGGCGAACTGCATCCCTCCCCCACTGCCGAGGCCACGTAACACTCGTCAAGCGGCCTCATCTCTCAGGTACTGTGTGGAGATTTGTAGCTCGCGGATTGGTCGGTGCAGCGACTGCTTCTTCTCATCTACCTCCAAACTCTGGAACTCTCTTCCTTCTTCTGTCTTTCCTAATTCTTATGACCTATCTTCCTTCAAAAAGCAGATCTGTCGTCATCTCAGGGCCTAAACCTCCATATCTCTAGGTCCTCTGTATTTTAACTATTTTGTCTGTCAGTCGTTTTCCTTTGTGTAACATTACCTCATCTCTGCCTTGCCCGTAACCTATTGTTTTCCTTCGTCTTGGTGTTCTTTCGACCCGGACCTTTATTGGTTAGGGCAATTTTTGCCTGTCCCGGTGTCACACTCATAAAAAAAAAAAAAAGGGTTTCCTCTCTCCTCTTCTCCTCCTCTTCTCCTCCCTCTCCTACCACTTAAGTCCCCGCCTCCTTCTCCTACCGCTTATGTCATCTTTGTTTACGTTTGCAGATAAGGGTTGTTCTCAGGGTGTGTTAATTTTTTTTTGCTGTACATTATTTATTTGTAAATCTGTGTATCTTTTATACTGTACACTATTTGTATATTAATATAAATAACTACAGGTCTTTCGGCTTTGTTATGTACATATAAAATATGTTTTACTAATCTTATATATTTGGCATAATGTGTTTATGTACGTTGTGGAACGTATCTATGCCTATTATCATTGTTTCTTTTGTAAAATGACTGGTTACATTACACGAATTTTACATTACCCGTGCCTCTTGAGAACCTATCCTCGTGTTTTTCCAAGAGGTGAGTGTATAATATATATATATATATATATATATATATATATATATATATATATATATATATATATATATATATATATAGAGAGAGAGAGAGAGAGAGAGAGAGAGAGAGAGAGAGAGAGAGAGAGAGTCATATATCATTGTTGTATTATACAACAATGACGTATGTGGATAATCACTCCAAGAAGGGTGAACATCCCACTTTCTAGAGGGTACTGACCGATCACACTGCAAACAAAGGCACAAGCTCTGGTTAATGGTCATTAGGTCCATTTTTTTCCACTCAGCACTTCATTTTTGTTTGCTCGTTTTAAAAGCGTATTTCGAATTTTTTTACTATTATTTTGTAAACACGCTAATCCAAAGTTGCATACTTTAAGCTCACGTAAATCGTGAGGTGACTGTGTGTATATATATATATATATATATATATATATATATATATATATATATATATATATATATATATATATATATATATATATATATATATATATATATATATATATATATATATATATATATATATATATATATATATATATATATATATATATATATATATATATATATATATATATATATTAATAACACTGAACTGTTGACATACAGTCTAAAATGGAAGAAAAAGCCCATTAAATAAAACAACGAAAATATATATATATAAAGTACTTATTAATTTCGTGACCTAAACTGGTCACCTTTGAGAAGGTGACCAGCTTAGGTCACGAAATTAATAAGTACTATATATATATATATATATATTTTCGTTGTTTTATTTAATGGGCTTTTCCTTCCATATATATATATATATATATATATATATATATATATATATATATATATATATATATATATATATATATATATATATAATATATATATATATATATATATATATATATATATATATATATATATATATATAGAGAGAGAGAGAGAGAGAGAGTCATAAATCCCTGTTATACTAGTACAACAATCACATATGTGGAAGAATCACTGCAATAAGGGTGAAAATCCCATTTTGTAGAGGGTATTAACCGACCACACTGCAAACAAAGGCACAAGCGTAGTTTAAGCTGACGTAAATGGAGAGGTGACATATATATATATATATATATATATATATATATATATAATATATATATATATATATATATATATATATATATATATATGTATGTATGTATGTATGTATGTATGTGATTACCTAATTGTGTTTACGGGAAAGAGCCCAAAGCTCGTATCTTCCCGTCTCCTGATCGGTTCCATTTTTAGACTTAGTGATACTTATCATACCTGTCCTTAAAACTATGGATTGAGGTAGCATTAACTACCTCCTCGCCTAGCGAATTCCAATTATCAACTACTCTTACACTGAAAAAGTATTTCCTTACATCCTGCAAACAAGTTTTCTTCCGAAGCTTCAAACTATGACCTCTAGTTCTAGAGCCAGCCATATCGAAATATCGATCCCTATCCACTCTATCATAACCATGAAGGAATTTAAAGACTGTCACCATATCCCCCCTTACTCTTCTAGCTTCGAGTGATGGCAAGTCTAATTCCCTCAGCCTCTCATCATAACCGAGATTGCGTATTTCTGGCACCAGTTTCGTGGCATGTCTTTGAACTTTTTCAAGCTTAGCTATGTGCTTTTTCAAGTGCGGATTCCAAAAGGGGGCTGCATATTCGAGTTTTGGCCTCACATAGGTTACATAAATATTTCTGAACATTTCCTTGTCCATGTGCCTGAAGGCTACCCTTACATTTGATAAGAATGCATATGCTGCCCTTACTACGCCATTTATATGTATTTCTGGAGACAAATCTGCCAATATGTTTACTCCTAGATCTCTCTCATTTTCTGTCTCCTGAAGTTGTACTCCAGCCACCGAGTAGTCAAGCTTGGGCCTTCTTGCACTTGTACCCATTCTCATTACCTTACATTTTGAGGTATTGAATTTCATTAGCCACTTTTCTGACCACTCATGCAGATTATTTAGATCCTCCTGAAGTTCTCTACCATTGTTCTCGTTTTTTACTTTCTTCACAATCTTTGCATCATCTGCAAACATATTCATGAATGAATTTACAGACTCTGGTAGGTCATTTACATATACAAGGAACAAAAGTGGCCCTAAAACTGAACCCTGTGGAACTCCACTACTAACTCTTCTCCATTCAGACACTGAGTGTCTTACTCTAACCCTCTGTTCCCTTCCTTCTAAGTAAGTTTTTATCCATTCCAAGACATTTCCACCTATTCTAGCCATTGATTGCAGCTTCCTAATAAGTCTCCCATGTGGAACAGTGTCAAACGCTTTCTGGAAGTCTAGGAATATGCAATCTGCCCAGCCCTCTCTTTCCTGTAAGATTTGGCTTACCTCATCATAAAATTCTAATAAGTTTGTTACTGTTGATCTTCCTTCTCTGAAGCCATGTTGCCTCACTGACAAAAAGTTGAAGGATTCCAAGTGAAGAGAGATATGTTTCCTTAGTAGTTTCTCCATAAGTTTGCAAACTATGCTGGTCATAGTTATGTATGTATGTATGTATGTATGTATTATATATATATATATATATATATATATATATATATATATATATATATATATATATATATATATATATATATATATATATATATATATATATTAATAACACTGAACTGTTGACATACAGTCTAAAATGGAAGAAAAAGCCCATTAAATAAAACAACGAAAATATATATATATAAAGTACTTATTAATTTCGTGACCTAAACTGGTCACCTTTGAGAAGGTGACCAGCTTAGGTCACGAAATTAATAAGTACTATCTATATATATATATATATATATATATATATATATATATATATATATATATATATATATATATATATATATATATATATATATTTTCGTTGTTTTATTTAATGGGCTTTTCCTTCCATATATATATATATATACATATATATATATATATATATATATATATATATATATATATATATATATATATATATATATATATATATATATATATATATATATATATATAGAGAGAGAGAGAGAGAGAGAGAGAGAGAGAGTCATAAATCCCTGTTATACTAGTACAACAATCACATATGTGGAAGAATCACTGCAATAAGGGTGAAAATCCCATTTTGTAGAGGGTATTAACCGACCACACTGCAAACAAAGGCACAAGCGTAGTTTAAGCTGACGTAAATGGAGAGGTGACTATATATATATATATATATATATATATATATATATATATATATATATATATATATATATATATATATATATATATATATATATATATATATATATATATATATATATATATATATATATATATATATATATATATATAATGTATGTATGTATGTATGTATGTATGTATGTATGTATGTATGTATATATATATATATATATATATATATATATATATATATATATATATATATATATACAGTGTTCCCCCGGTTATTCGCGTTTCTTGGTTCGCGTTCTCACTGTATCGCGTTTTTTTTTTTTTTGGCAAAAAATAAATTTCTTTAAGATTATTGTGACACCAGGATGGGCCAAAAAATTATAAAATAAACCAGACTTTATCAGGTTGTAATGAGAAACAGAGATGGAGAGTGTAATGACCTGTCATATGTGAAGGGATTATAAAAGATGTGTAATGAATATCCAGCTCTATGCTTGGTTTTAATATACCTCTGCATAACTTTCATGGTGTATATTCCAATAATTCTGCTTAGATCTTATTATTATCATTATTATTATTATTATTATTATTATTATTATTATCATTGGCAACAATAATTTTCCTTTGATGATGATTGTGGAGATTATTATCATCATCATCATTATTGTTATTATTAAGGGCTCATCATAGTTTGTACATCTGTTGGTTTATTTACTTTTAATAACTGTGTAAAGTGCCCCTCCCCAGTTGGCTGGGATAAAGAGAGTGTAGGGGGCTGGGTAGAATAGAATGTTGGAGAGAGAGATTATTTTATTATTTTATTTTATTAATTTATTGCGCCAAGGCGTCAGAGAGAGAGAGGAGAGGAGAATCTTTAAGTAACTCTTGTTCATTCAACCAAAACTACATTTTTTATAGTAAAAATAATAGTTTAATTACGAATTCGTAATAATAATGATGATAGTAATAATAATAATAATAATAATAATGATGATGATAATAATAATCTCCCCAATCATCATCAAAGGAAAATTATTGTTGCCAATAATAATAATAATAATAATAATAATAATGATAATAATAATAATAATAATAATAATAATAATATCTAAGGAGGATTTTTAGAATAGACATCATGAAAGTAATGCAGAGGTATGGTAAACCCAGCAGAGAGAGAGCTGGATATTCATTACACATCTTTTATAATCCCTTCACATCTGACAGGTCATTACACTCTCCATCTCTGTTTCTCTTTACAGCCTGATAAAGGCCGTTTTATTTTATAATTTTTGGCCTGTTCTGGTGTCATAATCATCTTAAAAGAAAAAAGAAAAAAAAATATAAGGCTGATCTTACTTCGCGGTTTTCCTGTCTCGCGCCGGGTCCCAGAACCGAACTACTGCGATAAGGGGGGGAATAATAATATATATATATATATATATATATATATATATATATATATATATATATATATATATATATATATATATATATATATATATATATATATATATATATATATATATATATAGTGCTCCCTCATTTATCGTGGGGGTTTGGTTCCAGGACCCGCTGCGATAGGTGAAAAACCGCGAAGTAGGAGTACCGTATTTAAAAGAAAAGATTTTTTTTTTTTTTTTTTTAATCATTGTGAAACCAGGACGGGCCAAAAAATAATAGAATAAAACAGCCTTTATTGTGCCTGGGCACGAAGAATACATAAAGTAAAGAGAAACTGAGATGGAGAGTGTAATGACCTGTCAGATGGGAAGGGATTATAAAAGATGTGTAATGAATATCCAATTCTCTGCTGTGTTTTACTATACCTCTGCATTACTTTCATGATCTCTATTCCAAAAATTCTCCTTAGATCTTATTATTATTATTATTATTGGCGACAATAATTTTCCTTTGATGATGATTGTGGAGATTATTATGATTATTATTATTATTATTACGAATTTGCCATTAAACCATTATTTTTACAATAAATACTGTAGGTTTGGTTGAATGACAAGACTTAATTAAAGATGTTTCTCTCTCCCTCTCTCTTTCTCTGTCATCGTCTTTCCCCATTTATTGTCGTCATCTTTCATTTCCTCTTTCTCATATTTTTTATAGGTATTTTATATTTATTTTTACCTTTACTGTATAAACCCTCCCTACACTTTTAACAAACCACCCTTTACTTTATTAATAACAGCGCACAAGCGTAAATTTATATGAAAGTGATATTATGAAGATTGAAAAAAAGCATTAAGAACAAACAGAAAACAAAGTTTTGATATAATATCGTCAGGGAAATAGCATGTAGAGAATATATATATTTCATTTAAGTTTCCCATGTACAGTACGATATATGTTTTCTTTGAAAATTGTATGCGTTTTCTTTTTCTCTCAGCTGACACTATTTACGTTAAGATTTTGTGCAGCATGGTTGATAGATAGAATAATGTTTAGAACCAAGGAATATTAATAATACTATAATCTTGAAAATTAGATAAACCCCAGTAAATAAATATTTTATGAGTAAGATATTGTGCCTGAATAAGCATCAGCTGATATGGAGGCAAACAAACAATCAAACATTTATTTCCATTTTTGTACAATGGTTATTCTTCTAAGATTAAGAGTGACTTATAAGTAGACATTATTATTATTATTATTGTAGTCATTGTGGCTCAAGCAGTAGCGTTCAAAGTTTGAGGCGTCAGGTCGAGGGTTCGCGCCCTGTCACAGTCTGAGGTTAGCAAGGGCATGCACTCAGGGTAATGATAACATCTGCCAAAACAAGTCCTTCGCAAGAAGGCAACCATCCTAGCCCTTGGTAGAAAAGGGAGTCCGTGACGTAAAACTGGAACAACAACAACAACAACATTGTTATTATTATTATTATTATTATTATTATTATTATTATTATTATATAGAAAATTAGAGAAGTACACTAATAAAAAGTTCGTTTCATTTTTGTATAAAGAGATAATAGAGTACTAACTAAACAAATTATACTATATAATAAACTAAGACAGCTAGATAGATAGAAAGACAATATACAGAGATGAACAAAGGAAGATATAAAAAAAATAAAAGAAGCAAGTTAATGTATAAAAAGCCACATAGCTGAGATTGGAAACGAGGAGTCAACAAAGCAAGAGAAAGAGAGAGAGAGAAATCTAATAATAAACTTCCCTCCGTTTTAAATTCACTCTCTCTCTTCATTTCCTGATCGAACTTTAATAGGATGCATCCATTTGCCATCAAAGTAGAGAAGAAAGAAGCAGGGGAAGAGGAAGAAATCAAATGAGAAAGAGGAAATGAAAGATGACGACAATAAATGGGAAAAGACGTTGACAGAGAGAGAGAGAAACATCTTTAATTAACTATTGTTCATTCAACTAAAACTACATTATTTATTGTAAAAATAATAGTTTGATGACGAATTCGTAATAATAATTATAATAATCTCCACAATCATCATCAAAGAAAAATTATTGTTGCCAATAATAATAATAATAATAATAATAATAAGATCTAAGAAGAATTTTGGAATAGACATCATGAAAGTAATGCAGAGGTATATTAAAACCCAGCACTGAATTGGATATTCATTACACATCTTTTATAATCCCTTCACATCTGACAGGTCATTACACTCCATCTCTGTTTCTCTTTACTTTATGTATTCTTTGTGCCCAGGGCCGATAAAGGCTGTTTTATCTTATTATTTTTTGGCCTGTCCTGGTGTCACAATCATTTATTTATTTATTTTTATTTTTTTATTTTTTTTGCTCGCCAGAAAAATCCGCGATGCACTGAATTCGCGAAAGGCGAACCGCGATATAGCGAGGGTTTACTGTACAGTATATATATGTATATATACACAGTAATCCCTCGCTGTATCGTGATTCACTTACCGCGAATTCAGTTTCTTGGCAAGCACATGTATTTTTTTTCTGGGTATATGCGAGAATCTACGATATGTGGAAATATTAAAATTTCCAATATTTTCATTATTTTATTGCTAAAAATGTATTTCCCAGCCTAAGAATAATAAAACAGTAAAAAATTGTAAAAAACAAATTTAAACATGTAACTCTGCACCATATAAAATACAATTTCGGTATCGGCGTTTCGGAAAACGCAAAGGGTCTCACCTACGTGAGATAGTACATATTAAAATTTCCAGTATTTTCATTATTTTATTGATAAAAAAAAGTATTTCCTAGCCCAAGAATAATAAAACAGTAAAAAATAGTAAAAAACATAAATTTAAACATGTAACTCACAGTATTGCACCATGTCAAATATGATACCGGTATCGGCGATTTGTAAAACGCAAAGGGTCGCACCTACGTGAGATAGTACACAGGATGCTATTGGCTGATGGGTGGGAGACGACGAATCACAGAATTGTGTTCTCTATGTTCTGTATCATGGGATCTGATTGGCTTTTTTATTGAAGCTTGATTCTCCTAGCATCCTCCATTGTCTCGCCTCACCCATTCAGTTTACTCATGTGTGCGCTGTTCGCGTTGTGCTTTTTAATACATTGTTCTTGTGATTTTGTGAAACTTTTGTATTTCAAGCCCTGCAATGCCGCCCAGGCATCCTTCATCTTCTAAGGCTTCTGTTAGTGAGCCTAAGCTGCAAAGGAAGATGTTGACCATAGCAGAAAAGGTAAAACTGTTAGATATGCTGAAGGAAGGAAGAAGGTTCTCGGATGTCGGCCGCCAATTTTTGCATCAACGAATCTACTGTTCGCTACATCAGGAAGGACGAGGCGAATATCAGGAAGACAGCAACTATTACATTTAACAAAACAGCGAAGAGGGTCGTTACACCCCGCAATAAGATAATAGTGCGGATGGAATCTGCTTTGGCCCTATGGATTGCTGATCTGGAAGAAGAACATCAGCTTAGACACGAGCATCATACAAATAAAGGCGAAGAAGCTGTATGAGACATTCGCTGCAAACGAACCCGACGACAACAGTGGCGAACGGAGGAGGAGGAGAAAGAAGAAGAAATGGAAGACCCACAACCAGGACCGTCCAGCGATTCTCCACCGAGGAAACCATTGTTCGTTGCTAGCAAGGGATGGTTCGTCAAATTTCAAAAACGCTCTGGCCTAAAGAGCATTTCGGTGCATGGCGAAGCTGCCTCTGCAGATACAGCTGCAGCTGACAATTATGTAAACAACGACTTCAAGAAAATTATTGAGGAAGACAATTATGCTCCTAAGCAAGTGTTTAACATTGATGAGACTGGGTTATTTTGGAAGAGAATGTTGTCTCGTACTTTTCTTTTCAAGGAAGAAGCTAAAGCCCCTGGATTTAAAGCGCACAAAGACCGAGTTACCCTTGTCATGTGCAGGAATGCTGCGGGCTTTATGTTAAAGCCCGGGCTTATCTACATGTCAAAGAACCCTAGGGCTTTGAAGAATAAAAACAAGAATCTGCTGCCAGTGTATTGGATGTATTACCATAAGGCCTGGATCACGAAAAGCCTCACATCGGACTGCTTTTACCAATGCTTTATCCCTCAGGTCTGAGTTTATCTTGCGGAGAAGGGTCTTCAATTTAAAGTCCTTCTTTTGATGGATAATGCTGGTGGCCACGCAACTGATTTCCATTATGACGGTGTTCAGGTAGAGTTCCTGCCACCGAATATGTCATTACTGATTCAGCCTATGGATAAAGGCGTTATTTGTGTGTTCAAGACCCTCTACACACGAATTGCCCTGGCGAACCTGGTTGACTCCATGGATGCGGACAAAGAATTCGCACTGAAGGCGTACTGGCGTAACTACACGATTGCTACATGCGTTCAAAATGTTCAGAATGCAATCAAAGAGATGAAGCCGGCCACAATCAATGCCAGCTGGAAGATATTGTGGCCCAAAGTCATCTACGACTACAAGGGATTTGCTCCTGACGAAGTGCATAACTTGGCAGTTGCGAAAGCTGTGAAGTTGGCTGCATTGCTAGGAGGAGAAGGCTTTAAAGATATGACTCACGAGGACGTCAATGAACTGATCAACTGCCACTCGCAACCGTTGACTGATGAAGACTTGAAGGAAATGACAAAATCAGCAGGCGAAGAAGAGGAAGAACAACAACAGGAAATGCACGATGAAGTCGAAGAACCTGGCCTTACACTTGAACGGCTGGCAGCCATGTATAACATGGCCAAAGAACTCCAACAAATGTCGCAGGAGCATGACAGTGATATAGTTCGTTCGGTGCACTTCTGCAATATTATCGACGATGCCGTGACTCCTTACAAGACCATCTTCGCACAAAAGAAGAAACAGCGACAGCAACTCCCCATTACCATGTTCTTCTCTCGCAAAAAGCAGCCGTAAAGCTGTCATTGGCTGTGGAGTATGTAAACGTCATCATCACGTCATTCACGGTAAGCTTACCTATCATGTTCATATAAATTTAAGCTTGCGCACTGTTATTGATAAAGTTAAGGGTAGTTTGTCAACAGTGCAGGGAGGGTTTATAGAGTAAAAGTAAAAATAAATGTAAAATACCTATGATAAATATGGTGCTCCTACTTCGCGGATTTTCACCTTTCGCGGCGGGTCCCGGAACCAAATCCTCTTGATAAACGAGGGAGCACTGTATATATATACAGGGGATAGAACATCATTTTGTATAACGTCGTTTCAATTTTACGTCGGAGGCCAATAAATAATTAAATAATTTTTCGTCCTTCCTGGTTGGTGTGGTAAATTCAAAGAGCGTGCCAATATAGTTTGTGAGCGCGGCTGATGAATACACAGCTGTTTTCACGTTTATGAAGTTAATAGCTCTATTTATTTATATGCTTATATATTTGGTTATATTGAATTTAAAAAAAAAACTGTAAATTAAAATTTATTTGAAATAAACACAAATACACAGCTAACAGCACAGTTGTATTCGTACATATCAAGTTAATGGCTTTATTTATTTATTTGTTTATATACTGTATTTGGTTATATTGAAGGATTATGTTGAATATAAAAAATAAAAAAAATAAACAGCTGTAAATACGCTTTTATTCGAAATATACCCGAATACACAGTTAGCAGCATAGCTGTATTCGTATTTATCAAGTTAATGGTTTTATTTATATATCTGTTTATATATTTGGTTATATTGAATTTAAAATATAATGAACCAAATATATAGCTGTAAATATGTTTTTATTTGAAATAGCTTGTTGACTGACATATAAGAATCCAGCGTCACGCGGCATTTGAAGGAGAAGAAGCACAGCTCAGTTTACTCTCACCAGCCTCGTTGTGTCTAGCTTTCCTCTAGCAGCACAGCTGTATTCGTATTTATCAAGTTAATTGCTTTATTTATTTATTTGTTTACGGAATATATATGGTTGTATTTAAGGATTATATTGAATTAAAAAAATATACTAAATACATTGCCGTTAATACGATTTTATTCAAAATAGTGTTTTGAGGGTCATATAAGAATCTGGCATCACGCGGCATGTGAAGAAGAAGAAGCACAGCTCACTTTACTCTCACCAGCTACATTGTGTCTAGCTTTCCTCTGCTCTCTTGTTTGTGTCACTCATTACTGATATTACTATGTCTCCCAAGCGTAGTGGTGATAGTTATGGTGGCAGTGCTACGAAGAAAAGAACAGCCATCACCATGGAAATTAAAGCTGAAATAGTAAATCGGTCGGAAAAGGGAATGAAAGTGAAGGGTTTGTGGTCAGTAGGGGTTAGTTAAATAGTTTTAAGACTCGTGCTAATTTTCATAACCTATGGGTGCAAGGTGAAGCTGCTAGCTAGTGGTGATGAGAAAGCAGCAAAAGAGTTTCCCAGTGTGTTAGAAGAAATGATTAGGAAGGGGGGCTACCATCACTTGCAATGCATTTTCCACTTAGAAGTAGACATGT
The DNA here is from genome assembly GCA_037179515.1 of Halocaridina rubra. Lineage (NCBI taxonomy): Eukaryota > Metazoa > Arthropoda > Malacostraca > Decapoda > Atyidae > Halocaridina > Halocaridina rubra. The sequence goes on from JAXCGZ010019698.1 coordinate 16,918, forward strand.
AAATAAACAAATAATTAAGAGGGTAATACATACACTTACAGTGAACAGAATAATAGCTAACAAGTGAACAGATAATAATAATAATAATAATAATAATAATAATAATAATAATAATAATATCTATGATAATAAGAATAGTAGCAATACTAAAATTAATGATGATAATACATTGATAATAATGATACAAAAGTAGAGCATGAACAATAAATTTTGCAGTAAGATACCAGAAATGGAGATATGAGAGCAAAGGTAAGATATATTGTACTGTAGTGCTGTAATATTTTTATATTTTGTATACTGTACATGTAGTATATCTTATAATGAGAACTTAGCTTACCTCTATAGATTATGTATTGTAGGTTATTTTTCCTCTCCAGACTCACCTGCCCCAGTCTCCCCAGACTTAGGTTCGAATTATTGGTGTGTTCTCGCTTAAGTCGAAATATACTTTGTCAACTGTCAGGAACGGAACCTTGACGTAAAGTGGGGACCCCCTGTATATATATATATATATATATATATATATATATATATATATATATATATATATATATATATATATATATATATATATATATATATATATATATATTATGAATTGATATGGCTATGTAAGGAAATTGAAATTAATTTTGAGATCCTTAGTACTTGCAAGTTTATTATTTATCTTCAAAGGAATCAGATTCCTCTGAAGATATGTAATATACTGTCCTTGGAAATACTAAGGATCTCAGAATATCTTTGTTTCCTTACATAGCCATATCATTTCACATATTCTGAATATTCACGTGTTCCTCATGAAATAGAATCGTGTATATATATATATATATATATATATATATATATATATATATATATATATATATATATATATATATATATATATATATATATATATATATATATATATATATATATATATATATATATATATATATATATATATTTATGAATTTAAATCTCTATTTAAATTGAAATTTTCTTCAATTTGATTTCAAGATTTTTCCTTTTTTTTTTTTTATTACTTAGGCTGTGTACTCGGAAGCAGTATTGCAGGTATCGCAGGAGACACTGGCAAAATCTCTTCCGACTCTACTTGGTTGTGGTACATGTGTTTCTCATGTGCTTGTTGTCTCTTGCACTTCCTAGCTGAAGGTGATAACTTCATCACGATCCCTTTATGGGTCGTATCGTACCATTCCTTTATGCCAAGAATGATAACCTAGGACCTTCATTTCACTAATCATGTTTCTTACCTGGTCATATTTAATATTTATACAGTTACTGGCTTATTTGGTGGGTGTTTTTACATTTTTTTAGTGCAAAATTAAGTAATCTTTTCTTTTTACTTTTTGGATTTTTTTTTTCCAGTAGTAAAGGTTATTCCATGTAAAAAGAATAAGTGTATGACAGAACTGCATCAGATTTTTGTACAGTATTGAAAGGCTCATTTAGGCCATATGACTATGTCACCGAGTATTATATATTTTTTCAGGCATTATGTTTAACAAAGAAATATTTTAGACATTCATATTTCAATTTTTTTGCAAGTGACATAAAGGCTCTTTTTATATAAATTTTGCTATTCTTATGTTACCACCATCGCCTTTACTACATTGAGTGGCTATGACTAAAGTTTCCCTTTAGTAGCAAGATGGGGAAACCAATGCTGCCTTGAGTTTTTAATGTCCCTTTTCAAAGGTCCTTGGGCAATTATCCTGGTTAGAAAGAAAAGTTTTTCAGACACTAGAAACACCAGAAAACACAATGTTTCAAACGAAACTATGAAGAAGGCAAAATTGTTAAAAGTTCAGAGATGGTAGACCAATGGAAATTATTCCCTCTGGACTCAAGGACTATACAGTATTTGAAATTACTTTTTAACCAGTTATGTGCCAGTATATCGTTAAGTAGAATTGAACAGATATTGAAGAATTAATGCAAGGGTTTATATAAAGAAAATTCCTTCATAAATTAAATATTAAAATGCAGTAGAAGTGCCATGAATAAAATAGGGGAGATGGCACATGGAGCAAGATGGCAGACCAAAGCTGGTAATATCGTCGCAGATGCTGCAATCATAGGAACATCTCTATATTTCTCTTACCTATTGATTATGATATTTCCCCTATAGTAACCGCTGTGTACATTGCAATAAGGAAATATACTGAAGTAGTAAATTGGTGTAAGAACAAAATGACCATATCTTGGTTAAAAAGCTTCAATCTTGTTAATTTAAATACCAATACTCAGTCTCGAAAGAATAGAGTATTAGTGGAGCTGCCGTAACTACTGTATTTATAGCAGTTTTATATTTGCACAATTTTTTTTTTTTTTTTTTTTTTCTTTGGTTACAGCCCTTTTAGCATCAACACTAAAACTCATTGCTGTTCTATACGTCACAAATTATGCTGCCTACTTTTTGAAATGGTGAAATTCATAAATGTCTCCATGAAATAATAAGAATGGTACTACCAGTTAACAACTTGAATAGTTGACTTTGTATTTTGAAAATTGACACTACTTTATGCTCTACTTCTATCTCCAGTGTCAGCAATACTCCTAGAACCACCGTCTGGTGTTAAACTGAAATTGTTGCATTGGTCACACCATGTCATAAAATATTTGTGGTAAAACTCAGCATATCAAGTACTAAAATATTTTTGGAATATTTTGTGGATAAAACTCAGAAGTTACATTAATATTTTAAAGATCAATCAATGCTTCAACTTTTAAGATTTCATTAAATATTCTTTGCAAAAACATTTGCACAGCCACAACTATATTGGTAATTTTCATTAGAGGTATATACAGATTTCTCCATAAGTTTTTTATATCTCATTTACTTGAGGTATTTATTCTTTGCAGTGCTACTTCTCTTTTATAAATTCCCATTTTTTATTTGTTATTGAAGGTTAGGAAATGGTACCTTGGCTTTATTCTCGCCATATTCTTTTGAATAATAATTTTCAGACACTGTAATTTGGCTTGTTTACTGAATCATTGAAAGTAGGAACAGCATTGAATGGAGAATCAAAAGTCCTAATTAATAAGAGTCTGCATTCTCATTTATTAGGAGCTCAGAGATGACTTCATAAGATCTGTACAATTTTAGCTTCCTGTGGACCCAAATTTGCTAAAATTATAAGTCTCTTATTTGCCTCTTACAATGAGCAACATCTTTGGGAACTGCCATAGCGTACCCAGTAGCGTTCAGCTTGGGAGGTAATGGACCCTCATTCAAGCCCAAGGCAGGGTGATAGGAAGGGCATTCAGCCTTAAATCCCCAGCTTCAAGCCATCTGTATCCACCCCAAAATGGCGACTAATAGAAATGACAGTGTTGGGGGCGGAAAAAAAAAAAAGGAGCAACATGTTCAGTCCAATCTGAAAATGTTACATTATCTTTGGTCTTGAAAAAATACCATTAAAAGTTAAATGGTCTATAGAGCTGTGAGAAAGACTCGTCATATTACGAAGAGTGTATCATGGAGTGAGTGTAAGTAGTTTAGCTCTTCATCCCATTGGAAGTTTGTTAGTGAGACAGGTTGTGCATGAGGGAACGAATGCGATTAGTAACTGGGATGTCATGTTCATGCTGAATAATGTACAGTATATAAAAAAAATATTTGTATGTGGAATATTTAAATAAAAATTATTTAAAGTATTCTGTTCTTCATCCCATTCCAGTGTTTCTGTTCCATACTTAATTTTTTTATTTTATAGGCTATTTTGAAACACTTTAATCTTTGGCATTTACTAAAAATTGTACATGCATGTCATGGACTATTATAGCCTACTTTTTAATTCTCGCTAGCAGTAGAGGGAAATTACAGCTGTTACAAAAGACATCTTTAGACATGTATCAATGGAAAACTACCTTGTTGTTCAAGAGAAAGTTGTGATAATATATCGTACTAGTTATAACAGGACCTAACTGTTATGTCTAAAATTTAATATAATCTTGAAATACAAAATTAATTGGTAGCCTAATGATTATGCTACAGCAAATACAAATGAAATTTGTTTTCTAGTGAAACGTTAACCAATCTATATACCTTTGTCCAGCAATGAACACAGTCTATAATACTAATACTTTAAAACTCATTAAGCAGAATGCAAGGAGGAAGAAAGATTCACACTGGACTAACTAATTTAAAATGCACTTGCAAGCTTTGTGGGGACCACAGTAGCTGAGTGCTCAGAGTGGTAGATTCGGGAGTTGACAGACCCACTATTGAGCCCAATGTATAGTGCTAAGAAGGGCATCCAGCCTTAAATCCTCAGCCACACTTTCTGTCCACCCCACACTGCGGACTAATAATGATGCATAAAATGAGGATTTACTCCCAAGCTTTGAAGTATTTAATTGTTTTTTGAGAAGAGCTTAATTTACACGGTGAGTGGGTACTCCAAAGTTCTTCCTTCACCAGGATGCGGGACTGGAAATCTATCCCATGGAACCCACACAACAAAGCAAATGCAATATAATTTTTCCAAGAAATTCCTTTGTTTTTCAACTGGCTAATGTGGGATTACATGTCAAAACAAGGATAATCAGATCTAATCACTCTCAAAATCATATTTAGTTATCAATAAAGTAGCAACAAATTACAGTATGAGGTACCATTAAACACAATACAGTATGGACCTTAGCTATATAAAGGAGAAAATCAGATGGAGATGAAGTAGTAACTATACACTGCCAGACATAAAAACTTATTCCAACATAGAACCACACTTTTGCGAGCCAAAAAATCAAGTCAACTCGAGTTGTCATGCCCCTTATATCAGCATTACCATCTGTGCAAAATAAATAGCATAAAAGGAAACATCTTTATTATTATTTTTCAGCATCCATTTGTGAGTTAAATGTTGAAGACCTGTTTGTGGATCTTCAGCACTTAACTCACATTTGGCTGCTGGAAAAATATACTATAAAAAGAAGTTTTCTTTTATGCTACTTTCTTTGTATGGATGATTATGCTGAAGTAAAAAGCAATACAACTCTAGGTAACATCAGTTTTTGTCCCATGTGAAAACACGGCTTTATTCTATATCTATGATAATGAGGTTTATATTTTTTATAATGACCTTTGGCACATCTAATACCAAGAACATGCCCAAGACTATGCACAATTAATACTAATATCACCTCTGATTTAAACATACAATATATTTTAAGTATGTATTTACAATTCTATTCACAGGACTTGCTTATTGAACAATTCCATTTTCTTGACAAACAATTGGGAAATATTCTATTGTCGTGTTGATATTGATTATATTCTACACTTCAGGCCAGGGCTCAATCGTGCAAGGTGATAATAGATATGCAGATACTAAACACTTAATTTATTTAGAAGCTACAGAGTTCCTCTAGACCTCAATGCCCCATCCCCTAAAAAGGGGGACTGCAAAAGAAGTGAAAAATTTAGATGAAAATAAAAGGACATGGAAAATTCCCAATAAAATAAAAGAGAGAGAGAGACATTTCCTATGGAACAGAACATAACAGGGGAAACTGAAAATGCCCCACAGTGAAACCATGTACAGTATAATATTTTTTTTCAAGCATACCAAGCCTAAGTTTTTCTTTTTTATATCATAATTTTTAAGTTAAGAAAGCCTCAATGCCTCCCCTAGAAGTAGTATATAGATATAAGAAAGATAGTTACCCTAGTTTTAATATAGTAAATGTCAATGTCTCATTTATGAGCATTATCAGATTATTGTCACTTACAAACCATATTTTTATGTTAATTGGGTACTATAACCGTTTTTTATTTACTTTCATTTTGCTATTAAAACGTATTATTGAATAATTGTCTTTTAGATGAAAATGTTTATTTTCTCTTTACTGTAATAAGTAATGGTCATTTTGTCACTCATTGACAGCTACATAATGTAATTTTGAAATTCTTTAATTAGAATGATTGTTGTGAGAATATATTTTTCCTTTGTTTGGCTTTTTTGGAAATCACATGTTCTATATATATTGAGTGTACCCTTGACAATGAAATCATATTCAGGAAACATTAGTATGTATTAAGGAGAACAAGGAAACTTTGATATGTAATACAGAAAAAAAAATGCACTTAGGTAATTATGCTCTGTTTATGGTCTAGAATGATATGTGATTACCAGATGATAGTCATCCTTTTAGTTGTAAGTTAATGCTTCACCATAAATAGTGTATATCTGAAATGGGCGTGAGGAGTGACGCATAGATCACGCCCATGAATGTCCCATGTGCAGGCTAGAAATCTCACGTGGCTTTCTCTATTATAAAAACCAAGCTCAAAAATTGGCAGGGAAACTGGCATTGTTTAGGTGCCCTCACACCATAGGTTATGGGGTGTTCCCCCTTCTTTGAAAGCCTATAGGTGGAGGCATGACCAAGAACTATGCCCGCCACCACTATGTATGTTTGAATGACCCAAGGTGTTAAAAATGGTCAAGCAGCACGCAGAGTATTGTTGGCACCTATACATATAGCATTACGTTAAGGGGACGGGGGCATTGAGACCTAGAGGAACTCTGTAGCTTCTAAATAAAGTAAGTGTTAAGTATTTTCACATATCTATTATCACCTTGCACGATTGATCCCTGGCCTGAAGTGTAGAAGAATATCATTAATATCAACACGACACTATGTTTCTGACTTTGGTAAAAACTAATGCATGTTATTCTTACCAACTATACAAGATACATTTACTTTATACTGTATATATAGTGCAAGTCTGATACTAGAAGCAAAAGCAACTTTTTTAACTCAATTTTTTAAACAAAATTTAAAAAACTACACATACCACTTGTAAGTTGAAGGTTTTTTTCTGATATTGTCATTTTACATGCTACATTCACATAGGTCATGTACTCTTGTACTTTGATCTTATATTCAACTTTTTCAAAATGAACACGGCTGCACGTAAGATAAGCAAAGACATCGAGTAATTGAGTAATCAAGCATTTTCCTTCGATTCTCGAGAGTGCTGCTGTTAACTCTCGAAACTGTGATCTATAAACAATATACTGAACTAATTATACTAAACCACATTTTGTCATTATTTTCCATTTGGCCCAAGAATACATTAAAGCATCAGTTGTTCAGTTAAAGTTGTGGTTAAGCAGGTAGCCTCAGCAGGGTATGGTATCACAATAAACAAAATAAATTATCAATGCCTAGATTTACAAATATAACCTGTGTTAATTCAACACTGAAAATGTTGTAATATTGCTTTTATTACATAAGTAAGGCTTACAAAAGAAAAAATATACCATTTAAATATGCTTTCCATGGACACAAAAGAAAAAATATACCATTTAAATATGCTTTCCATGACTGACACTGGGATGGGCAAAGAAAACTGCCCTCATTGGGCTCGGGCTACAGGTAAATTTTTGAAAAAGGGGACAAGGTAGAAATAAGAGAATGATAAACAATAAAATGACAGGCTGAAAGAGTAGTCAAAGTTATGAAGACCTAATAATGATGAGAAAGAGAGCAATGAGAAACAAAGATGGTGAGTGTTGTGGCATACCAGATGTGAAAGGATAAGAAATGATGTGTAATGAGTATGCCAGAATATTTGGTTAAGATATAGGCAAAGGAAAAAAATCTGTAACTGAAAGAAAACTCAACACCAAGCTGTCCCAGTCAGCCCCTTTTAAGTCCAAAAGATCTTTAGTTGTAGTATTACAATGGCCAGCTGCTGCCATGAATTTGGTGTGCAAACTGCAAGAATGAGAAAATAAGTAGTTGTAATTGGCCGTTGAATTCTCCTTGCTTGCACAGTCACTAAGTTTACACAGCTCTGAAGAGTTGCAAGAGCTTTTAGCTACCAGTAAGAACTTTACTCGGTGTGCTTTACTGAGGTTTTGTTACTGTAGCAGCTTCCAGTACTAGAAAATGGCAAACATAGCATCTAGGCTGAGGGAAAATAATAATAATATAATAATAATAAGACTTTATTTCCAACGTACATTAGACAGCAAATGCCATATGACTGATACAGAAACATAGATGAAAATAATTGTGGAAATAGGGAGGAAGCTAATACATCACCGACATTGCCTACAAAACTGGATATGTAGCACTAATGCTCAACTCTCCTGGAAGGTTTTCTACAAGTAGGTATCCGAAAATCACAAAAAAAAAAAAAGAAAAGTATACATTCAGGTTGGAAAGCCGTTGTATATCAGTAAAAAGAAAATGAAAATGAATGCATCATTTGATATAGTCTCGAACATAATTTTAACAAGAGATTTTGGTATATGCCAGGTAGCAACTAAATATGTGTCAAGGCTCCTCACACCACAGCAGCAAGATCTCTGCCTTGATTACATCAGAAATACACTATACTAAGCCAATTAAAAACAAGACCTAGTGTGGAAGATAATAAGTGATAATAAGACTAGGGTATATGATCTTCACAATAAATTTTATTGACACTGCCAAGACAAAGAAATCACATCAAGATTGTGGCAAGGTAAAGGTAAAGATTTTTTTCAACAATAAGAATGTTGTTCTAGATGAGAATGCTCCTGAAGCTAAAACAATGAAGGGAAAGCACTATTTGAGATGCATGAGGCAAGAGTAGTGAGAGTCAGATTATTAGCAATGCCAACATGACAAATGCTCTAGCCTACTCTTCACATCACATAATGAATTATTTTGTCATCCACAAAATCACACAAGTCAAGCAGACACCCCACAAACCTTGCATGGTTCCACGTGCCTACTGGCTGTTTCCAAAACTAAAAATGTCACTGAAAGGTGGAGAACACAAATGAGATCAAGATAAACATGACAAAGTCTATATTTACAATTATGATAAATTACTCTGAAACTGTCTCCAGCAAAGGGAAACGTGCTTACTCTCAAGGAAGCTTGAGTAACTTTAGGACCTGAAAGTTGAGCTTTCTAATCAGACCAGTGTGTGTGTATGTGTGTGCCTGCCTACATGTGTGCGTGCATGTGTGCCTGCCTGCATGCATGATATTTTATGGATATTTCTTCTCTGGGCAGCACATGTTAAATGTGCTATTATTACTAAACCAGGGAAGTACATAACAACATATATCAACCATGCAGCTACATAATACATTATAATCTGGAATATGCTATACAGAAGTGAGCTCTGAGCTAATGTAAAGAGTATGACATACTAGAGATTGTACTGCATTACGGTCCGTGTTGTGGGCGCTAATCTATAAAGGGAATGATGTTAACTTTCTTTCCGGTGAACTACTGATGACAAAGCGGTGCCCGATGGCACTATAGAACACTTAGGACTATATATACAAAATAATGTAATTAATGAGCTATTTAATAAAAAATCATCACAAATGAGCAAATGAGGTCAATTGATAGGGTTATACAATGAAGTTAGAGACAGGCTTTAGTTCAATAGAAGGTCAGGTGAATGTCAAGGATACCTAATATAAATCGTATACAGTGCAAGAGGAAATGACGATAGTTTAAAGATAAGTTGTATTACACGGTAGATAGTACCTATTATGCCACTTGACTACATATCGTATTGAACTAATTGTAATTAATATTTAAAAACACCTGAACAAAAATATATACATTCTGAAAAAGCATTATGGTAAAGTAAATAATTACAATTGTCCTGAGTAATGGGATTCTACTCATTATGAGATGTATTTATGACCCTTAGTGCATCAGAATACGATTCTTTTTTGAGCTATCAAAAAAGGCGGAGGTATCACTTTGGTACTAAAATGCCTACCACAGTAATGTGTCTTGATATTTGTGATGCGTATGGTTCATCAATGGCTACCCAATGTTTGGGGAAAAGTAGTTCTCTTTAGGAGATTAAAAATTCTCCATTAAAATACGAATACTATGAGGAATTAACTTTTACAAATGGCACTGTTATGGCAGTTGATTCAGATTCATAAATACAGATAATAGTAAAGAATATCTGGGATGGAGTAACAAAAGAGGAAAGTAAGAAATTCAGTGGATTAAAGTAAGGTTGAGGTAGTCAAAATGGCAATAATAATTGAAAGGTTAATAAATCTTATGGTAATCTATTATATAAAAAGTGACAGGTATGAACTGTGGAAGATTCAAATATGGAAGAAGCAAAATTGCTTGTGAGAGGAAAGTCTTATTAAAAGGCAAATACAGCCACGACTATGCAAACATAGTTGGATCACTTGTACTAACAGGGAGCTAAATTAAAGTTGTTTACAAGTGAAAAATAAAATTTTATGTATAAAGTAACTCAAAAGTACTTGTGGAAGTAGATGCTTTCTCTATATCAAAGTGCCTGGAAGAATTTCTGAAGTCAGATGCTATCACAGTGTGTGATGAAAAGTTATGAGATGCGTGGGGAAATAGTAAATTGGAGTGAGAAGAAAAGTTCTTAACTGAATTGGACATCTGGACGTAATGCAAAACAAAAGAGGTAAGAAATGAGATTAAAATCATATTTTCCTCAGTATTTATGCAAAATATATGTCAAAAAGAAATAAGGGAACGAGAAGAAACTAATTGATTAAGAGGGTCTGTGGCATTCAGTAACAAGAGTCAAGCAAGGGATAAATTGAACATATTAGCGATGTAGATAAAAGTTATAATTAGCCGAGATACAATGACAAAATGGGGCTTGCGGTAGAAGACTCCAAGGCATTAATATGATTTTATTTATCACTTATGCATACAAAAACCACAGAGGTGAGCAAAGGAATATTCCTGAAAAAATGTGATACTAATTATCTTTTTTATCCATTTCCTTCGGTTACAGACTCTCAGATATATTCTACAGAGAGAAGCATTAAGACTGAAAAAAATATTCTGATACCCTTTACATATATCTAACACACAATACTGTTTTATAAATAGAAATACTACTGTCTCAAAATTATGGGTTCCCTAACTGTACGAGAAATAGTCACATTAAATTTTTTGAAATATCAGAAGCATCAAAAGCTCTCTTTTTACGAACATAGACAAAAACTTCTACATAAATAAAAGTCAACACTCAATAATTATACTAAACAAACATAAAGTACAGTAGTTTTTGGCATAATATATTAACAACATTCACTGTCATGGCCAAAAAATATCTTGGAATAATACCTCTGTTCTTGTTTTTAAACTAGTTATACATGTACCCAGATATTAGTACATTTTATCTACCACCTCCGAGTTAATGTCTGTAAATAGAAATTTAGTTACATAATGTAGACAACTCTCTATTCCCTTACATATTGGATTGTAAATAAAATATTTGATAAGAAAAGGATCAGGACCCCTTTCTGCAGACTTTCACAGCCATGATCAAGTACGCAAGTTCATATCTGCCTTTTGTAGTGCGTTGGTGGTGTACTCCAGTATGAAGTGAAGTTTAGAGAATATTTGACCAATTAGAATTAGCTGATGTTCTAATCAATACATAAAGACAGTTCCCCTTTAGTTACTGTGGTGCGAGGTGGACGGGTGAACTTTTTTTCCTGATGAATGAACTCTTCGGTGTTTTGTTCTTATTTTAACAGCTTAGGGGTGGATTGTGTCATCTCGCGAGCATTCGCACTGAACCTGGTCAACGTCAAAATTTCGTTCAAATTCCATGGGTTTCTTTCACAACAAAATGGGTGCTAGAACACTTGCTACGGCATGCCAAACTTTCCTGATGCTGTGTGGCATATTTTCTCCCCTTCATATGTTATATTAATCGCTCAGCACAGGTGAATGTTAATGTGTAATCAAGCGCAATCGAGAGAGGATGTTTTCTGTAGATTGACCAGCCTTTGAGGGTTAGAGACGTAATGCTATGAAATAATGCAAATAAGAACTCCCTTGTGTATCGTAAAGGTGGAATAATCATGAAAAAAACAGATAAAAAATCTATCAGCATGGCCAACATTTTTGTGATCGTCATTGTTTATCTATACTTTCATATCTCCAACTAATAAAGGAAAACTGCCAATCACGGTGGCTGTGATATTGGCTGTGGGTGAAGTTTATTAGATTTTTTTTTTGTACCTAGTATATGCCTGCTAGACCCAAAGTCATTTTAGATATATAACAAACATGACTTGTATCTGCAACTCCAAATTCTCAAAGTGGCAGGAGTAGCGGAGGACATCAACAAGCAATGTGGTAAATCAAGGAAACAGTATCCAGGAAGGCTACTGCATTGTAATGTAAGTACTGTTGTTTATTGCATCATATTGAGTGGGAAGCTGTATCAAAGAAGAAGCATGATTTTCTAGTGAATAGGGGGGAATCAACTTCATTGAGTTTGCAAAGTTTGTAATGCAAAAGCTTCAGATGTCCTGAAATCATTAAGTACTAAAGTGGATGATGTCAATTAAGTCAAGGATCGAAGTTTCGAAAAGGGTGTCAAAAACCTAGTCAGAGAAGAAATACAAGAATCAAATGAAAAAGAGATGAACAGTAATAACACTATTATCAAGGGAATACAGGAAAATACTTCAGACAAGGGGACGATAAAGGTATAAGACACATGAAAAATGAGAAGGAAGTTGTTGAACATGTTATTCACACACAATGTCTTGGGTCAGGATGATATGAAGGTGTTCTTTATTGAGAGAATTCCTCCAGTTAGGAAGCCAGGATATACTCTAGATGGGTTAACTATGGCAAAACCTGAAACCAAAAATATAAAATTTAAGACACTAAGGGTCTCAAAGAATCTGAAGGACAAAAAGGGTTTGGAGGAGGTTTACGTCAGGCCAGACGGAACAAAAAGAGAGAATGAAAGAGAGAAAAAAAAGTTGAAGACAAAGCACTGCAGAGAGGTCCCTCTCTGTACTAGAAAGGTTAGCCTCAATGACACAGTAATTTATAAACATGATAATATACAAATTTTTGCATGTGGAAGTATGCATAAGATGCTTGTAAATATATACACTGAGAATAATCATGATGCTAATTTAAATTGTGATGACCAAATAAATATTGATAATGAAAGTACAAAACTCAATGTTCAAAAACTTGACATAGTGTTGTCCTCCAATGAGTCATTAGTAGAAAACTTCGTAGGTAGAGAGCCATTTGGAATTAGTGATTATAATCTAGTACTGTTTGACTTGCTGTGTGAGATCGATTTGAAAGTGTGGATGGAAGAATTCTTTGAATACAGAAATGGAGATTACAGGAGTTTGAGGAGACACTTAGGAGATAAGACTTTGTCTGATCTTTTTCACGATGAGACACTAAAGAATCATGTAACATTTTAAAAAATGTGACACTCAATGCTATTGAGCACTTAACCCCCCTAAGAAGATAAAGCAGAAAAAGAGCAAGCCCTTGTGGTAGAAGAGGATGTGGAAAGAGCAAGGAGATGCAAATTTAGACTGTGGAAGAGATACTCAGAATCAACTGATAATCAGAATTACCTCAAGTACAAGAGAGCTCACAACACAGCATCTAAAGAAGTGAGAAAGGTTCAGAGGAAATTTGAAAGAAAGCTCATTAGGAATGTAAAGTGGAACCCCAAAGTCCTTTTTACATATGCTCGTAGCAAGATGAAAGTTAAGGAAAGGGTTGGACCACTGATTGAGAATATGGAGATGTGATTATTGATGATAGGAAAACAACTTCATTGCTAAATGACTATTTCTCCTCTGTGTTGACAAAGACTACTAGCCAGAAACTAAGCAAATGTTTATGGGCAGTCATTAAGAGGAACTGAATTATTTTAACATGTATCCAAAAGTGGTGTTGAAGAGATTGTTAAGGCTGAAGTCTGACAAGTCACCAGCTGTAGATAAAGTGAACCCTGCAGTGTTGCAAAGAGTAGTACCAGAAATTGCCAAACCCTTGAGTGTTCTCTTCAAGAAGTCCATCCACGAGTCAGCTATCCCTGGAGATTGGGGAAATGCTAATGTAACTCCACTCTTTAAAAAGAGAAGAAAACTGGCAGCAAATTATCAGCCAGTAAGCCTCACATCAAAGATAAGTAAAGTCATGGAAAGCATCATTAAGAATGTGATCTGGTGAAGGATCCTCAGCATGGGTTTATGAGGCAGATCGTGTTTAACAAACCTGTTGACCATTCTCGATGAAGTGGAATAGTATGTGGACAAGGGCTTGCCAGTAGATGTAATTTATTTAAATTTTAGCAAAGTTTTTGACAAAGTGCCACATTAGAGATTCTTCAAGAAGGTTAGAGCACATGGTATAAGAGAGGAGATCACAAACGGGTTTGCAGCACGGACGGCAGATATGAAGCAGAGAAATGTTTTTGTCAGTTGGTCAAAGTCAGACTGGGTAGAAGCTATGACCAGTGTTCTACAGGGGTTAGTACTTGGCCCAACGTTGTTTATTATCTATAGTAACAAATGGATGAGGATATTGCCAGCAAACTTTTAAAGTCTGCAGCTTTTACTAAGATGTTCAGGCCAGTCGGCACAGTAGAGAATAGAGGGTTATAAAAATATGCTTTACTACAAATTGATATGGTTTCACATGTATCTGCATTACTCTTATAATTATATTCATTAACTTATTGTACTCTTCTTTTGTTACAGATAACTGTCATTGATTCAAATATACTGCATCAAATAAACACTGTTCTTATTTCGAGAAGGCATATATTCTACAGGAGGACCTCAGTAAGCTTGCAGCATGGTCAGATGAGTGGAAGATGTTTAACATTAGCAAGTGTGTCTGCACAAATGTCATGGTAATTAGAAGTACAATTATTTTATATATCATGAAAGGATACAGTCTGAGGAAGAGGAAATGGAATTGGGCGTCATCATACACGAATCACCGAGTTCAAGCATACAGCGTGCAAGTGCTGTAAAACATGTAAATGCTGTCCTCGCCGTGGTCTACAGAACAGTTGCATATGAGTCAACATAATAGTGAAATTGTACTAGTCTCTGCTTCGACCCTATCTGGAGTACTGCATCAGGAAAGGAGGCCTTACCTACAGGGATATAGACCCACTGGAGGAAGTACAGAGGAGAGCGACCAGAATGATCGAGGGTCTATCTTGTCTCTCCTATGAGGAAAGCCTGAAGACAATTGGTCTCACCACCCTGGAGTGTCAAAGGTTCTGTGGAGACCTTATACATAATTTCAACATTGTTAATGGGCAAGAGGGCATAAGTCAGAGGCAGTTCTTTAAACCAACTGGCAGCTTAAAAACCAGAGGCCATTCCAAGGAGTGTTTAAAGAGCAATGCAGACTTGATATAAGAAAGTACTCATACAGCAAGAGTTGTAGATTACTGGAACCAGCTATTAGAAGAGGCAGATATTGCACCCCATATCAATGCCTTCAGAGGGCATGTGGATCTGCTTCTGAGGCAAATGGAGGGGCTATATAAAGTATAGTTAGGTCGTCTGCCACAGCATCCAGGGCCACTGTCGCATGGGGAACTGTAAGCATGTAAGTAACAAGCTTTAGGCAAACATACCTGAAATACTGTACTTGTTAAATCTGTCCATGTGAAGAATAGTACTATACTACTGATATTATTCCTGCAGGAGAGTAATGTTGCAAAGTTATATTCATTAATATTCGCCAACTATAGCAGGTAAAACAGCCTGCTTCCATCCCTTCAATTTATCCCTGTGAAATGCACTGATTAGGTGACTTCATGAAGAAATGGTAAGTTAAAATGATACTTATATGCCAGATGGAACATATCATAACAGCGCTTTATCTAGAAACATTCGATAGAATTAATCTTAATTATATATAAGAACATGCTTACAGATTGAAGAAATAAAAAATTTAAACAGGGTTGCAACACATATGCAAGTTAAACACTTGGTCATTCACGAGAGCACTAATGAAACTGCACATTTGAAAACTGTGCACATAAAACTGAAATTCTTTCCATTACATTTAAAAGCAGACTAGGTGTGACAAGTGAAAGAAATAGTTTAGTAATAATAAAAGAAAAAAAAAAATTACTTAGCTTGCAATCCATACTCTCATCAGAGGATGACAAGACATGAAAACTGTAGTAAAGTCATTCTTACCCTGTCTCGTTTAGGCAGATGAATTTACACAGTCCAGTGTTCTGAATCTCGCGTACGTTCCAGCCATGATGAAAGTTATTAAAGCAGTAATTCACTGCTAGCTTTCAATTTGCATACCTGTCTGTCCTAAGATTAATCCATTTGTGGTTGCATAAGTCTGTCTCTAACTACTTTCTATATTATATTTACCCGGATTTTAGTATTATATTTCTGGATTGTTCTCTGGTGAATGCTTACTATTATTCCGGTCATATCCTGATGTGTGTATGTGTGTGTGAGACATTTCGAGAACTACATCACAATCGCCTACTACAGCTTCAAAGGTAACTAACTCTTCTAATTTCATAAAGTATATACTGTACTGTGGTGCATAGCGGCTGGTTACTTCAAGTAAGTATTCGGAAAATTAAGATAATAATTTACTAACAATGAAGATTAAGATTAGGAAATTTTAGACTTGCTGGGTTCCTATTCTCTCTCTACAGTATGTACTACAGTATTACCTAGTGTTTTTTAGGTTACCTGTTTTTCTACCGATGCTGGTGTTACTAGGTTAAGTTACCATGGCCCCTATAGGTACTAATAATAATTTTGACAAGCCAGTAAAGATTTCGAGAACTACTGCAGCAGAGTTGAAATAATTTTTAAAGCTAACAGCCTAGCTGAGGAAAGAAAGTGCCGGCTTTTCTAAGCCTAGTGGGTACTTAGGTTTTAGCTCTAACAAAAAGCTTCGTATCTTCTAAAGAGATAGTGGATACCCAAATGCGTCACTACAAACCAAAGGTTGTTCTCTTCTATTAAAGGTTCAAGTTCTATTCTCGAGCTCTATACTCAGGAGAGTATTGTTGACTCTGTCACCACTTATAAGAAATCAGCACACACTTGTTACTTTGAAAACCAAATCAGTGATATGCTACGTGACTGCTTTGTGATGGGCCTGGCTAATGAGAGCACTCAACATTTATTACTAGAAGAGAAAGAGCTCACTTTCAATAAGGCCAAGGTTAAAATGGAGTTAAGACACAGGAGCACCCCATTTTCTATTTCCAAAGTGTACCTTCCAGAGCTTGTGGCCTATAGACATTGGACGCCCTAAGCTGCACCCTTCTAATGTGAACATGAGAATTTATAGTGGCTCTCCACTTTAAGAAACGGGCAAACTTTTGCCTCGGTTAAGATGGAAGCCAATCTTCACTCCTGACTAACTAAAATAATCATCATTAATGGAGAAGATCTTTGCTTGCCTACTGGGCCAGGATCTAATTCTAAAATCAATAGTTGGAAGGCAGGGACTGGACTCTGATTCACAAGATTTCGTTCTCTACTCTACATCTACTAAAAGAGTTTCCAAACTTATTTGCTGAGGGTCTTGGTTGCTTAAAATAAAAGTTCTTTTTTACTGATGAGGATATTACTCTAAATCCTAAATTCCTTATACCTCATAACGTACCCTACGTGCTTCACAAGAACGGGAGCTGGGCAGGACAGATGAGGAGGGTAAAATTTCTCCTGTGACTCATTCTCCAAGGGCAGCAGTTATAGTGCCAGAAGGCTCAATCAAAATTTGTGGTAACTACAAACTGAATGTTAAAAGAGCAGTTTGCCTAGACACCTACCTAAGCGAGACAGGTAGTATAATAACGACTTTACTACACTCATCCACCCTTAGTAAACTATACTGTTTATTTTAGCTCCAGAAGCTGATATAATACCTTTATCAACTGTACTCGAGTATAAGCATGCTTTATGGGAAATTAATCACCAGACTATATACAACACTTCTAGATTACTGGCACACGTGTGTGGAAAATTGACAGTTGGATGATTTCCAGGTGGAAAATTACCAGTGTGGAAAATTCTCATTTAGAAAAATATAAGTGCAGAAAATTGCCTGAGGCAAAAAATAATGTGCGGGTAAGGTATAGAGTAAATTACAACAAAAACATATAGCATATAGGAGCAAAAATCGAGAGTGAGAATTGGTATTTGAACTGCCCATATGCAGGTCCATTACAGAATAAGTGTTTAAGATAGCATGTATTTATAATAACTTACTTTTATTCTTTAAATTGGCACTTAATTCACCCCTCTCTCACCTTCTCTCCTACTATTTTAGAAAATCAAGCTTACGCGACTTATTTGAAGATGAATTTAGTTCTAGGTATGCATTGGTAATGAGAAGTTATACAAATTTGCCATTCATTATACCCATAATGTCTTATGCTATAACAAGTGAACATGGCAAGGATGTTGTTATTGATGAACTTCAATTTATATATTATCGAAATGGACAAGCAAGAATGGAACAAAAACTTAACAGGGAATGTGCTACAAGCTAGAAAAAATTGTTTCAGCATGACAACCTACCAATCCACAGGATTACATCACTGAAATTTTAAAATTTGTTAATGAACACAATCACACTTCCACCAAAAGCAAAATGAATGCTTCAGTAGCCAATCAACAGCTAAAGGAAGTACTGACTTGAAGTCAACCTCATCCTTTGGTTTCTCGTTATTCATCTTCTCTAGATGAACGTGCACTTTCTAAGCTGAGAAACGTGAGGAATTCAAAAAGAATATATTTTTGCCCCTGGCCGGGATTTGAATGTATAAGATATAATAGGTATAAGATATAAAAGAAACCTCTCAGCTAACTGCTAAGCTAGGGAATAAATGCATGTTTCGTAATGTCTATATTCATTTTACTCTTTCTTACCAACCTCACTTGTGGCTTGTTTTTGCATCTAATTCAATCCCATGCTATGTGGGCATCAACAATGATCAAAAGAAAAGATTACATGTTAAAACATAAAATATATACTGCCCTTGGCCAGTATCAGAACACAGAACACATAGTCATTGTGCTAAAGCACTACCAACAGTGATGTATTTAGCAGTGCCCTGGCACACTAATTATGTGTCTTAGGTTCGAATACCAGTCAGAGGTAGAAAGGTGGTTTCATGTTTTCACATATATGTATTTATTTGATCACTGTTGATGCCTATATAGAACAAGATTTGAATTCAACGTGAAAACATGCTACGAGCAAGGTTGGGAAAAGAGTAAAATGTACATAGGCAATCAGGAGCATGCATTAATTCCCTGACTTTGGAGTTAGCCGAGTGGTTTCTTTTTTCTCGCATAATATTGGTGTTGTAGTTGGTAATGTCATCTTGGCACAATGATTGTGTCCTAGGATCAAATCCCAGCCAAGGACAAAAATATGTTTTAAGTTTTCACACATAATAATGTGTTCATTTGATCATTAGTCAAATTGTTTGACACGACAAACAGCAAGATTCTAACTCCCCTTCTATTCCCTCTAGGACAGGATACACGATGCCGTCCATTTTTCATATTCTTGACTGGGGTGGGCAGATCTACTCAATATGATTCTGAGTCTAGCATATCAATATTTTTCAGAATTCAAGATTTAAGAAAACACACACTGGGCTGTCAATGGCACGTTCAAAGTATTACCTGTTATGTGTAATCAGCTTTTCACAAACCATGTGAAGGCTGAAAATTGTAGGGTTCTATGTGCATTTGCAATTCCAAACAATACTTATGAAAAACTTTCCTTCAGATTTAAAGACTTAGTTCAAGAAGACCATATCATGCAAATGACAGATATTGAAGATTTCGATCAATGACTTAACGACTGTTTTTCTCGACACAGACCACACTTGTTGCTATTGGCATTATTATCATACACTGTAGCAAGGCTGTAAACTCTGGGTTCAAAAATCGATTTAACAATGAAAGTTGGTTCACTGAAAAGATACACTGTTTATGGCCCTGGCTTTCCTACCTTGTCAAGAGGTTATCAAAGGCTTTGAAGAACTATCAGAATGTGAAGATATAAGAATTTCTTTCATATTTTGAATGAACTTACATTGTTTTGGGGATCAAAATAGCTGAGTGGTCAGAGTGCTACTGGAAAAGCCATCCAGCCTTGAATCCCTAGCCAAACCCTTAGTCTACCCCCTTGATAGGGACTAAATGTGACACACAAAATATAGACTTATTATGTGAAACGTTTATTCTCGAGTGGAGGGTTGCCTAACCCGTACTCACAGCAGCATTGAAGGTTCCAGCTATGCTTTAGCCTAAACCAACTCACAATGCCAATAAAAAATCTGGAAATGGACTGCATTTTTGGAAAAGGAGAAGTTTTAATGCAAACAGAAAACTACAATTCAAACATAGATGAAGCATGTAATGCTACATAGTACAAAACTATCAATGATAAACTGAAGAAAATCGCTGAATGATATAACAGAGATGATAAAATATTATGGCTTCAATGCTATCTTCATTGTGTTTACGACTTTGTTCTAATATATCTAAGAATTAATGGTGAGTTTTGTGAATTCCTGACATTTTGATCGAAATTTTTTTTTAATCTTTTACTAAAATCTCATCCCGTTTTTGGAATGAGTCCTAAAGCATCATCAAAACAAGAATATAGAGGAAAATCCAAAATGGCAACGATGTAAAACAACAAAATAAGTTTGGTCACCAGCAATATTCCACACTGGCAATTTTCTAAAATGGAATTTTCCACTGGCAATTTCCAATAGGCATATCTTCTGCATGGCAATGTTCAAAGATGTCTGACACAATAAATAACTATGAAATAAACTTAGATAATTAAATAGTACATACTGATAAATATCACATAGTATCACCAAGTATGAAGTAATGTATAAACACAGGATTAGTCTGTCAAGACTAGAGCTGCAATATACCTTTTTATAGCAAGAGTATACTGTATATCCCTAATCAAGTACTATATTGTATTCATATAACAAACAAAATAGGCCTAATAATGACCACTTAACTAATACTGAAAACAGGAAATAAATTATGTTTGTTTTAAATACAAAAGTAGAGCAGAAGCTTACTACATAAGAACACAAAAGAAAGAAGTTTCATTCCCAGCAAAAATAAAAATTATTTGGTTGTCAGAATATCTTTTTTCCATTGACTTTTAATCTTGTAGATATTCTATTCCAAACATGATCAGATCTGAAGGACTTACACGATTGTGTCATGGATACATAATTATGTTGGCAAATTCTAGTTATTACCATTAAAATTAGTGCAGTAGATATTACAGTTGCAAGTTGAACCTGTATAATGTATAACTCAATCATCATTAATCATATTTGCATTCTGTATTACGGTTCCCCATTCAATAATCCATATATAAAATTATAAAAAAAATATTTGAAAACAAAATTAAATATTGCTTGCTTACAGAATATTACAGTACAATAGATTTTCTATATAAAAGATACAAGATTATCGTATTTTCTAATCCACTTACAACAAAGCAGTCTAAATTAGAACTAAAGTTTCATGATAATAAATACAATATTTATTTCACGACACAATACTATCAAATACTTTCTTTATCTACAGGCACTATTTGTTGATAAATTTGAAATTTTTTCATTGCTATATTTCTATTTTTTCAAAAAAGAACCTATATTCTGCTTAAGAAAGAAAGTTGGCTACAACAGACTAATAATAATAAGGTAGCAGAGTTTAAATACGCCCAGTTCATCTTCAACTCTTCTATCGTTTTTTTTTTATTATTATTATTTCATTAGTATTCAAAATTAGTAAAAGAAATAGATTGCAGGTACCTTCTTTACCCCTAAAAAGAAACTATGTTGACTTCAGATATATGATTGTTCATTATAATACATGTGTACAGTATTGTCTCAAATCTTATTATTTTATTAAATGAGATGTATACATGAGCACGCATACCTAAGTCTACCTTTGGATATGACACTTAATTCATTACACTCTGGAACCAGTATCCTGGTAACATGGTAATAAATGAACTTATAAGAAAACAAAAAAAATACTTTTAATTTTGCCGATTAATCACAAATAAATAAACATTGCATAAAGAATATGAGATTCAATTAGAATCCAACCTTTGTACTCTTTTCTTCAGAAAAAATACATAGAGAGAGAGAGAGAGAGAGAG
>JAXCGZ010019699.1:0-2500 GCA_037179515.1 Halocaridina rubra
AAAGACAGGTTCTATGTTAATAATCTCGTTGGAAGCTTATGATGAAATAAGCCTCGCTATACAAATAAAATTATCATAGGGCGTTTGCTATATTCATGCATGAAAGATCCATGAGGAAGCTGCAAATATTGGTAAAAATAGGTGGAGTATTCTTGGTGTGGATGAAAACTTAATGGATAGAAGAAAGTAGAAGACATGCAGTCCCAGACTGGAATAAGTGGTAAAGAACTTCAGGAAAGACTTAATGGCCTACAGGATTGGTTTATGAATTTTTAATACTTCAAACTTTAGAGTAGTGAAAAGAGTAGGAGCTGATGAAGACCCAGTTTAGGTGTCCAGTACCATGAGAGGTACTTAAAGAATCATGAAAGAGATCTTTTTTTTTTCTTTTTATGAGTGTGACACCGGGACAGGCAAAACCTGCCCTAATCAATAAAGGCCCGGGAACAAGAAAACACCAAGACGAAGGAAAAGAAAAAGGTTAAGGATAGATTTAGCTTAAGAAATTAAAAATATAATAGTAAAGACAGCATATGTTTTATTTTTCAAGCAAGTATCAGGATGGTCTTTACACATGTACAAAAAATTATCAGTGATATGCTACAGAGCTGGTGACAGAGTTATGTGGAAAGGCTGAAGGAGTTAGATATACCACAATTTGAAATCTAGGGACAAGGTTGATATGAAAACATTTTGATATATTTGAATGGGAGTAATACTCTGATATGGATGGTTTTTTAACTAGAGGTTGCAGTTTGAATCTTCTTAAGAAAACCTCTTTACATTATGAAAGAAAGTAGCTATTGTGTAATGCTAGTTAATAATTGGAATACAGTGAGTGATTGTAAAGAAAGATATGTTATACTTTTCCCTGTGAACACAGTTAAGTACATAATAATCCTGTGAGTTTTAAGGAGCAAGGGCATGCACCCAGAGTAACGATTACATCTGCCAAGACAAGTCCTTCGCAAGAAGGCAACCGTCCTAACCCTTAGTATAAAAGGGAGTCCTGACGTAAAACACGCTTTGAGTTTTAAGGAAAATTATCTTAAGTTTCAATAAGTCTGAAACGTACAAATACACAGTTATACGCACATGCATACACGCAATAGTCACTCGTAAGGATTAGGAAGAGACGTTTTAAGTTGCAAACGGAACTGAATATTCAAGGTAATAATCTCCTAAAAGGAATAGGAGTAGGCAGAGGTGAAAATGTCACAAGATAGGTGGGACCGACACACCATTAGATAGTGCAAAGTAAAGACATATCCACAGAAAATTAAAGGAAAAAAGGAAATATCAAAATGGGATTTGTAATTGATAATGAAGCCCAATAAAGGATGAAAAGGAATTTTTGTGTCATTGTGAAGATTAAGATACAAAAGATACATTGTAATATCTGCAGATATATGAGATGATTTTTGAATATATTAGAAGTAATTGATAATGAAGCCAAATAAAGGATGAAAATGATGAAATTTTGTGTCAGTGTGAAGATTAAGATACAAAAGATACATTTTAATAACTGCAGATATATGAGATGATTTATTGAATATATAGAAGTAATTGATAATGAAGCCAAATAGAGGATGAAAATGATGAATTTATGTGTCATTGTGAAGATTAAGATACAAAAGATACATTTTAATATCTGCAGATATATGAGATGATTTTTGAATATATAGAAGTAATTGATAATGAAGCCAAATAGAGGATGAAAATGATGAATTTATGTGTCATTGTGAAGATTAAGATACAAAAGATATATTGTATAAATGCAGATATATGAGATGACTTATTGCATGTATAGAAATATTATCCTGGGAGGAATTGCGAGATAAATATTGACTCATGGAGAGTGAAATATCAAGATTAAACCAATGTAAAGAAAAGCTAAGAATAAATGAACAGTAAAACTGAAAAGAAGGCGCTGTAGATGCAACCAGTGGGACAAATATATATATATATATATATATATATATATATTATATATATATATATATATATATATATATATATATATATATATATCAACAAGAGTCTGTATAGAAGCAAGCGGGGGAAAAAATCAGTGACAAAAATTGTTGCCAGCGCGACAAAGAGGTATATATATTCTGTGACAATAATCTATAAAGAAGCGAGCAAAAGTGGAAGTAAGAGACCATAATATAACAATGAAAAAAAAAAAATTGCAGATACAACAGAGGGAAATATATATATATATATATATATATATATATATATATATATATATATATATATATATATATATATATATATATATATATATATTGCAAAGGAATAAGCGAAAGTGAAAATATAGAGATAATATGGTCAGAGAGGACCAAACGTAGGCGGAACCAAAGACCGTTTTTGGCCTAAACCGAGGGTGGAGTTCACCTGATGATGTCATCTCTTGGACCCTTCTATCTTTGGTGGTTCTACAACCGGTGTAAAGGAACAGGGTCAATAAACCTCATCATATGGTAACACTTCTCCA
>JAXCGZ010019699.1:7500-20000 GCA_037179515.1 Halocaridina rubra
TAAGTGGCTTTGTAATAAATGACTATATGTAATTAGTTTATCAGTATATATATATATATATATATATATATATATATATATATATATATATATATATATATATATATATATATATATATATATAGATAGATAGATAGATAGATAGATAGATAGATAGATAGATAGATAGATAGATAGATAGAGAGTATCTGCAGAAGCTTTTTTTCCTATTCATATTTATAGTTTAACAATTTCAGATATTCATTACTGTAAATTCCTTTTTAATATTCCTTATTATGATAATATGAAGTGTAGGTTAGCTACACTGTGAGAGACTTGATGCCTTTTATTCAATGTAATTGTTGATTTTGAATAGATTATATTAATAATATTAATACTGTATAACAATAATTCAGATATCAAACTCATTGCCAAGTAAAACGCCAGCATTCATCACATTTTCTTATAGTCATTGCTGCAGAAAAGGCAATGATACATGCTAAGTATTCTGACTAATGTATATATTCTTAAGTATATAACAAATATTGTACAATTACCATTTTGATATTTTTTCACAATACTGTACCTACATCAGATCATCCAATGTCGAGGGAAAATGATTCGTCAGTTGTACGATTATTCTTATTTATTCATTATTTTCATTTCTACTTTAGGTTACATCGGTCAGAGACTACGATGTTGTGGGGTCAATTTTAATGATTTTCATCCTGAGTGTTATCCTATCCGAGTTCCTGACGATGATCCTGTTTATGGAAAGCTTCAGCAAAAGTGCCAAGAGTATGTTAGATCTGGAACTGCACCAAGGACTGGATGTACACTTGGTAAGTCAGAGAGCTTTAGGCCTGAGCCTTATGACTGCGAGTATTGTTGAAATTTTACTTTAAGGACCTTGAATTACTCTTATTATTATTATTATTATTATTATTATTATTATTATTATTATTATTATCTTCATAATCCTTATTATCATTCAGGACCTCGTGAGCAAATCAATCAAGTGACTTCCTTCATTGATGGATCTGTGCTCTATGGCTCTAGCAAAGAAGAGTCGGATGATCTCAGAGCATTCACAGGAGGACTTTTGAAAGTACAGAGAGGACCTGGAGCCACTCAAATTCTCATTGACGATGAAAATCAAATCGACTGCAAATCTTCCTCCAGCAGACTAAAGTGAGTATATGTTGGCTTTTAAGACTGCATATTAAAGACTGGGAGTTTCCCAGCCATTATAGATTGGTCCAGAAAGAAAGCAAAGATTTTACATTAAGCGACATATGGTACAGTGGTAACAACTGAAGCTGAAACTATACTGGCTGCAGAATCGATCATGGCTGGGACTGAATTAGCTTTCACTGTATCGTGTCATTACCGATTACATTGGGCAATTAAATGTTGGAGTCAATGATGTCCTATAGGTGAACTTGATTATTTAGCTATTGCTTGGAAATAACTGGGTCCACGAGACTGAAGAGGGGGCTTGGGCCCTGGCTATATGGTAGGTTTATAATCAGACTGTCGCTATTCTTTGCCTCTCCTTACATAAGTCATCAATAAGCTTTATGGAAGAAAATTTTAGTTGGAATCATTTGAAGCCAGGAGGAGAGAGATAAATTTCTCCTAACAGAAAAGAATTATATTTGTGGTTTGGGGACCTGAAAGAGTAAAAAAAAAGGTCTCTTGGTTTAGGAAAGAAGAATGTTTGTGGGAGGTGTGCGGATCTAGGTAGAAAAGTAAAAATTCTGTAGGCTTGGGGAGAAGGGCAATGGTTTGAAATTCTTGATTTTGGGTGAGAGGAGAAATTCTCTGCAAGTATAAGAAATTTGTTTTGTTTGGAGGGGGAGTTTTTCTTGGGAAAATGGGAGAAAATTCTGTAGGAACTAACGTATATTAAGATGTTTCAGATCCTTGAAGAGATGAGGAAAGGTCTATAGGTTTAAAGTAGTATATTGTATCTTGAGATATTTTGACAAAGGAAATGAAGGATGTAGCTCTATAAGCTTAGGAAAAAGAGTGTTTGTTGAGAGTTGTTGATATAGTAAGAGAGGGGGAGCAGTCTACTAGTTTTGAGAGTTCGAACCTAGGAAAAGAGGGGAAAGGTCTTTATCTTGAAGTTTAAGGAAGAATGGGTGTTTTTTATGATTCGCTGAATACAGAATAGAGGGGAGTAAATGTGTATAAGCTCAAGGAAAAGAATGTTTGTTGGGTGATTAGGGCCCTGGAAATGAGGATGGAAGTTCTGTAAGCTCAGAAGATTATGGTTTCAATAAATTTGTTTTGATAGTGAATGTCCTTCAAGTATTTTCAACATTATCAGCTACTTATAGTTCATCACAGAAATTTACCTTGCAGGTGCTTCAAATCAGGTGATGTTAGAGTTAATGAACATGTTGGAATAGCAGCTGTTCATCAGTTATTTGTTCGAGAACACAACCGCATTGCTGAAGTCTTAAAGGGACTGAATGCCCACTGGACTGATGAACAAGTTTTCCAGGAAACCAGGAGAATAGTTGGAGCAGAGATGCAACATATCACTTACAATGAATTCTTGCCATCAATATTGGGACAGGTGAGCAGTACCATTCCTTTTCGTTGCATGATGTGTTGTCCAGAATTCAACTTTTTTAAAGATATTTATTTGGAATTTTCTTATATATTCTTGGTTCTTATTTGTATGAGCAATACAGTCTCAAAAAAGGATGTGTCACTCTTTTATTAGCATGATACTGAAGAGTTCTTTTTATAAGAATTTCTACCCTTGAAAACACTAGTAAATCATAACTTGGTTCACATGTAATATATTGCAGAATATTTTTGTTGCTAATGACAGACACAACTTTTTTTTTTTTTTTGAGGTTGCTTAGAACAATATTTTTCTTTATTGCTTCATGTATATTAATTGATATAATTATCATGAAATTTTTTGTATATTTGTGATTACTCATGATTATATTTGAGGTATTTTTCATAATCATTGTCATTATTAGAGCCATGAACTCATATTATTGTGAAGTGGTAAATTACTGAAGTTGAAATATTAACTGGGTTGTGTATGCTGTTATTTCATACATTTACCTCATTTCAGGGAATTGTTGAAAAATATGGCTTAGCCCTCCAATCATCTGGTTTCTTCTCTGGCTACGATATCAACATTAATGCTGGTATTGCCAATTCTGTGTCTGGGGCAGCTCTCAAGTTTGTGGCATCGATGATGCCCAATAATGTAGCTTACTTCAACCAGGTAAATATGAATTGGGTGTATTATTTTTTGCCTGTCACTGCAGCAATGCATAATAGATTACTTTACATTGTGCATTAGTATAGTTTAAGTTTTCGCTCCATCATAGTCGTAGTGATTAATACAATATTCTTTGTGAAAATGAGTCTTGAAGATTGAGTTTACAGCTCTAAATAAATTATATTTTGATGACCACATGTTCAAGCAGACCAATGATATATATCACATCCATTCATTTCAGGGTCGTAAATTAAGCGAACGGCCAATTACAGACACGTTTTATCAACCTTTTGATCTCTATGATAAAGACAAATTTGACCAAATCCTTGAAGGACTAATAACAGCCCATGCCCAGAATGAGGATCCAGCTATCTCTGATGCCATGACAAACAAGATGTTTGAAGATTCCAGAACGGGTAAGACATGGATGCTAGATTGCATTAGAATTTGAGATGTTTAAAAAAATACTTTTCAAAGTTACTATATTACTTTTTTCTCTCAGGTTTCTATTACAAAGAAGTTATTTTAAAGAAAAAGAAGAAAAAAGAGAGAATACTTGAGGCGCCTTCTACAATTAGAACAGAATACTGGTGTGGAATTCTTTATCACATAAAACTAACTATATTATTTTTAATCACTTCTTATGACATCCATGGAAGTCGGGGTAGGAATTCTTCACCCTCACTACATCATATGTAGCTCTGAAGTATATTTCATCTCGTATGGAAAATGAATTTCCAGTACTTAATTTTTTCCACAGGCGTAGGCTTAGATTTGGCTGCACAGATTATTCAACATGGTAGAGATCATGGTATTGCAGGCTACAACAAGTGGAGACATTTCTGTGGTCTACCAAAGGCTGTTAAGTTTGAGGACCTGAATGATGTTATGTCTCCTGAGAATATCAAAGCTCTCAAATCTGTTTACAAGTAGGTCCTTAACAAATTAATTTCTGAGGAAATTGTGTATTTTCTCAAGAAATGCATTTTTGCTTAAAATTATCTAGAACTGTATGTAATGTAAATGTGATATTTTCATATTTCCTTTCTAAAAATTAGCCTATGAAAACTAGAATCATTCATAAAACTAAAATAAAATGGTTAATGTGAACTTGGAAGTTAACTTATCTCAGTGGAGAGGGAATCAATGACAAGGTCCGGGTATAACAGAGTGAATAATAATAATAATAATAATAATAATCCTTTATTCCAATGTACATTGGGTATTTAAATAAGATACATATATATTCCAGATAGACATCTGTGGTGTACGATATAGACATACTAAAACAAACAAATCATAAAGATGAGTGTACCATTAAAATTTACAAGTAAAATCTTCCTTTAAGAGTAACTTCTTAAGATTATATTTAAAAGTATACACTGAACCAGCATTGGCATAGCTACACATCAGGCAGGGTCAGCGCAGTTTTTTGAAGTGTCTGTGAGTTGGAGTGCCAATCCTCATTATGCATAGAGCCTCTAAAAGCTGATTACCAATGAGAACGTGACACTGGATGCATTCATTTCACAGATTCACTTTCAAAGAGAGATTTTTGAAGGGGTGCACGGAGACAGAAAATAGACATTATTATGTCATATGATATCATGTTATCTTGGCTAATGATCGTATTACAGTACTGTACTTAAGGTCTGTGCATGTACTTAAAGAAACAAGTTTTCTGTTGATTATAGGTATGCATGGTCGACTCAAATGCAGTACTGTATGTGTATTTTTGGGGGAAAGGCAAATCCCTGAGTTCATTGCTATATTAATATCCATGAAAGTGTATTTTCTCTTGGTGCATTCCTTGGATAAACCATAGATTATGTTGTGGAGGGTAATTACAGGTGGCATCGAGTAGGAAGTGGGAATGGAGATATGCATCAAGGTAGACCAAAATTTGATTGCATGAGGGTACAGTACTGTATGGTAGCTACTGTAACATTGTAAATGCGAGAAAAAATTTGTGGCCTTGTTACTGAAGTACCTTACAGAGTACTTTTCTTAGCTTAGCTGGTTTGTGCATCTAGAGGGGTTAGATAATGAATGATTGGTGATGACAACTGTAAGACAAGTTTACATGTATTTGAGCTAGAGGTATGTTACAGGAAATGTAAGGATTGGTGGGTGATCATCTGCAGGAAAGTCATTGAATTCTGGAGTTTGAGAAATGCTTAAAATATATAACTTTGCATATTGTTAGTGAGGAATTACAATCCCAGATATTGGGTCAGGAGTAGAATAGGGGAACCTTGGGCTTCCTTTTGGAAGCTGATAAGGCATGGCTTTCTTGGTCCTGTGCACACATGATGATCAATAGCATGTCAGTAAGCAGTCAGTGATTACCTAATTGTGTTTACGGGAAAGAGCCCAAAGCTCGTATCTTCCCGTCTCCTGATCGGTTCCAGTTTATACTTAGTGATACTTATCATACCTGTCCTTAAAACTATGGATTGAGATAGCATTAACTACCTCCTCGCTTAGCCAATTCCAATTATCAACTACTCTTACACTGAAAAAGTATTTCCTTACATCCTGCAAAGAAGTTTTCTTACGAAGCTTCAAACTATGACCTCTAGTTCTAGAGCCAGCCATATCAAAATATCGATCCCTATCCACTCTATCATAACCATGAAGGAATTTAAAGACCGTCACCATATCCCCCCTCACTCTTCTAGCTTCGAGTGATGGTAAGTCTAATTCCCTCAGCCTCTCATCATAACTGAGATTGCGTATTTCTGGCACCAGTTTCGTGGCATGTCTTTGAACTTTTTCAAGCTTAGCTATGTGCTTTTTCAAGTGCGGATTCCAAAAGGGGGCTGCATATTCGAGTTTTGGCCTCACATAGGTTACATAAATATTTCTGAACATTTCCTTGTCCATGTGCCTGAAGGCACATGGACACGTGTGTGTTTGTTGTTTCATTTGATTATGGTCACCTTGCTGTAAGTGGCTTAAGAAGACTTATGTTATAAAATGATCACGACCGTTTTGTGTCTAACTCTAGCATTTCCCTCTTTACTTCAAGATTATGTCTGTTTTTCTGTTAGTGTAAATATATAATACTCTCACTTTAACAGGGTGGTTGATGATATTGATCTCTTTACTGGTGGTCTGGCTGAAAAGCCTAATCGCGGTGCTTTAGTGGGTCCAACATTTGGTTGTCTCATTGGTCGTCAGTTCCACTACCTGAGACGAGGTGACAGATACTGGTATGAAAATGACATTCCACCTTCTTCATTCACAAAGGGTATGTAGAAATGCTATGGAATGAAAAACATGTGATAATAATAACTGTTCTTTTGACTACTGAAAATTTTAGTGACATTTACTGGCAAATTTCTGTAATTTCTCAATACCTCTGGGTGAAATATAAGATTAAATCCAAATTTTATTATTATTACAGAACAGTTATACCAGCTCCGTAAAGCTAGTTTCGCTCGCATTGTGTGTGATAACAGTGATGATTTGCAGTATGTCCAACCTAAAGCTATGTTGGAAGCTGACTCTTTCCTGTATGTATTCGAATGTTCTGTGCTTAGCTGTAGATTACACAGTAATATTGTCTCTCTTCATGACTATCTGCAAATATTGCAATATTTTCAGTTAATTATTATAACAACAATTAGAAGTCATAATTGCATAAAACTTTGCAAATTTGCTAAAAGGAAATAAATTATTTATAAAACACTACTAAAACTATTCCTTCTTTTAAGCTCCATCCTGAGTTCGCTTTAAGCATCCTGTAAGTGTTTGTATTTTTCATCTCAATTTTAGAAATGCCAGAATGGCGTGCCAAGGTAAGAACATCAAATCGGTCGACCTAAAGAAATGGAAAACAGCCAGTCCTAACTTCATCATCCCAGACGAAATGCTACAAGAGAGTATTGAGAGAGCAAAGAGGGACATTGGAACAATGAGGGACTCAGAGTGGAATCTTTGGGAAAGCAGTAAGTCCATGTTGAACAGTAAAGTGTAATATCTGAGAAGTGACACGAGGCAAATTAAAGTGTGGTATAAAGTTTAAGCATTTTTTATTATGTTCATAGAGAAATAGTTTCCATAAATATTATCATAGAAGAGCTCTTTTCTTTGAGAAAGTTTGAGTGCTTTTGATAGGTATGCAGGTTTATCATGATTTCAAGGTAGATTTAGTCCATAAACTTAAAAGACTTTATGCGCATTGAATATTAAGGCAAATTCCATTACTTGTGTTGTAAGTAGACATATCTTATACATCACAACTATTAAGTACAAAACCCGTACTGTAGAGTCAGTCTTCCTTTTAGAAACTTTTAGTCTGACGAGACATCACCAGGTTAGCTTTATTTATTCAAATCAGAAGGAATCGGCAGTATATGAGCCTTAAAACTAGGTGTAAATTGATATAAAAATCTGAAGGATTTACTGAAGGATACAATATCAAATAATATAAATTGTTGATTGTAATAAAGGTGTTTACCATCGAGGTATACGAGCATGCATTTCTGAATATACACCATTATAAGAGGGAAGCTATATAGAATTTTCAGGAAGAAGAAAACAAATTTCACAAATATGGGAATGAAGTATAAGAGAAATACCATCGGCATCTTTGACATTCGTCATATATATTTATTACAAGGAAAACAAGGGATCCTAAATGACTTGAAAATTGTATGCCAAGACCTATACGACTTGACAATGCTAATATACTTTCAGAGTATTGATAACTTGCTAGAAATTACAATTTTACCTACTTAGGTATTGTTAATGTATTATTAATGTTGTAAAATACTAATATCCATATTTCACAAACTTATGACTATATATATATATATATATATATATATATATATATATATATATATATATATATATATATATATATATATATATATATATATATATATATATATATATATATATATATATATATATATATATATATATATATATATATATATATATATATATACACTATATATATATATATATATATATATATATATATATATATATATATATATATATATATATATATATATATATATATATATATATATATATATATATATACACTATTTATATATATATATATATATATATATATATATATATATATATATATATATATATATATATACTTAAAAAGACTAAAATACTGTATATATAGATGTGCATGGTAGGAACTAAAATGCCTTCCAAAAGTTTAATTTATTCCTCAATTATTAACCAGATAAGGCCCTCTTCCTATCATCCAATAATTACTGTCAGAGGTTACAACCCATTCAATAATTCTTCAGACAAAAGTGTTTTACCTTTAGCTCTTTATAGTAGCAGTTTAGACTTTCATTGTAAATTATGATCTTATACAGATGATAAGCCCCCAGAACCCCTTGTAAAGTTAAATAACCTCTTAAACTGTTATGTTAGGATAGGTGACTCTCCTTGTAAATATTATTTTTATTTACAAGATCCGTTACTTATTAATTTAAAAAACACTATCATCTATCATTTCTTGTATATTAAACACATTTGTCTGTGATATTGATGGATTTTACCTACTGAGAATGAAGTTCTTTGTACCCGAATATTTGATATTTACATTAATTGTCATTACTTTAAATGTTGATACAGAAGGGCATGCGAGACGTCGATGCATGAAGTGGCCGAGTTGGTCAGGTTGTCTTATTGTCCCACATTTCTTTATCAAATGAAATATTTAAGACATTATTCTTCGGGAAGTAAATAATAAGTAGTTTGCATTTTAGATATGTCCTAGAACTTAAATCTTTGTCATAATATAATAAGTTGCTGGTTATTTTAGTAAGAGGTGTGTGATAATGGCAACGTAACCACATACTGCCATAATGTAAACTTGTACATAACTGTCACGCACGTACCCAGTGTTAAATGTTAAACAGTCTTTCAGTCTAAAGTTATGTTTCATTTTGCTTGTCTGCTGTTTGGTCTAGTTGCTTCTCTGTCTTTGGCCTGATTGCTTGTCTGGCTTTGGCCTTTTGCTTGTCTGTCTTTGGCCTGTTTGTTTGTCTGTCCTTTGATCAGTTTGCGTGTCTGTGTTTTGATTTCATTGCTCGTTTGAATTGCTGTATTACTAAACTCATTCTCTCGTTTTATGGTAGTATGAAAGAATTTTTACCCATAGTAATAATGTGTGCAGAGTTCACCTCTCGGTATTCTACCATTCATTAAATGACATCTTCACGTACAGTAAGTCTTTCGTCAAATTTTGTATCCCTCATGACATTGTTACATTGGTACTGTATTACTCTATAGTATCATATAATAGATGATTATTGATAATTAAAAAAATCACCATCCTAGTACTCATTAGACACTCTAGTATGGGTAAGATTTTTTGTGACATATAGCCATAATAAAGGAAATTTTGCTGTTTGTGTTTAAAGTTTTGTACTTTCCTTCTTTTTTCTTTTCATGGCTTGTGAAAAGTCTCAGGGATTAATAGTCTTGTCTGTTTTTTATCTTTATTACTACAGCACAGCCATTCTAGTATTCCACGCTAAGCTAATAGTATTTTTCTCTTTTCAATGATTTTCTGTCATATATTATCTACTTAAATTTGTTTTAAATATTTATGAATACTGCTAACAAAGTTATACGATTATGTATCTAATTGATCATGTAGGTTTTAGCTTAATTTTATCTTAGGTATACTATAAGATTATACTTTTTTCATTAAACTGACACAGTGTAAATATCCTTGGTTTTTAAGTTATTTTTTGAAGTTGTTTACTAATATTTTAATTTTTGTAAACATATTTGTATTATCTCAAAGCTGATTTTCACCGCTGGCTATTTAACCTTATGATGTGTTTGCTAGACTGATATGCCTTCTTAATGTATTAGACTTCCAGGAAACCTAAGCTGAAGAAAGGTGCTCAATTTATTTGTAGGAATTTTACATACTTCTTAACAGAATACTTAACATCAAGTAGATTTTAACATATTGACATTAAACAGTGTGATTTTGGTGGTTTCATCGCATTTACTCTCTATGTTCGGATTCACAAATACATTATGGTATTCTTTTTCTGTGGTTGCATCATTTCATCCTCAATTTTCGTAACTTAGAGTTTTATCGTTCAGTACTCATTTAGCCTATTCTAACCTCCCTAACACTTGGGTGCGTGTGTGCTTGTGTCTGTGTGTGTGTCTGAATGAACGCTAACATTAGTGTGGGATGGGGCGGTATTCTAGAGATCAACCGTGTGGTTCGAGACCTGAGCCACCATCATGCGATGTCAAGTCGCGCTAGCCCAATGACACATGAGCACATGCACGCGCTCATAGACCGAAGTGACATCAGCCTCAGTCCCCGGGTTGTCCGTGAAGCTGAAGAACTCCTGTTGGATTGCTTTGCTGTGGGAGTGGAGGCCTGGAAATACATGCGTGATCATGAAAAGGACATGTGGCATAAAAGTAAGTATGACACAGGACCACCTCGAATCCTCACTCATAGGAGGAAACATTTCGATATCAAATCCTGCTATAGCTGCCAGTCAGATATGGAGGTGAAAGGTGGGTTACAATAAACAGACATTGTTATATGACTTTAGAGCAGATTTTGCAGAGCTGCTAGAGTAATTTTATTCTTTTGTTTTGTGTAGGCAGTTTGAATTGACTTGATATCGAAATGACTTCATACAACACCTAGTGACTCTTGACCTGACTAGTAGGCTGACGGACTTTTACTATGCTATACCTGTCCACCCATTACACCCACACCTACCTTTGCTTCTTCACTAGAATACTGAACACCCATAAATGTAGAGTCACCACCCACTAGTGCCACTCCAGTAATATATGAAAGGTGGCCAGTGATATTTTATTTTATATGGAATAATTAACTTGTAATAATTACATAGGTATAGACAAATATTTGTAGTCTTCATATTAGCGTAATTATGTATTGGTTTTGGATACTATCTGTTCTAATTGAAACTATAATGACATGCCTTGTAGATACTTTTAGCAATGTACCACGTAGTCTGTTATATGAGAATATTATTTATTTTAGTTAGTATGGGAATAGTATACTCAACTCTGAGAGATTTTTGTTAGCATGTATATTTTTGTTTAGTGTTACCGGCTGTGGTAAATTGCCAAACCTGTTTTTATTTTCTTCTTTATAGTATGTGTATTTTCATCTCTGGTTACATAGGCTACATTAGAATTTGTCGCACTTTTTTCTTTTATAAAATTTGGCACTGTTATTGCCTTTGTCTACAGCACTTTGCATGATCATTATGAGTTTTTGGTTGGGTATTTTCACTCTTGTTTCTCTTTTTTTTATTTTTTACTATATATGTTTATAGTTATGTATCCAGATTCAGTATTTATTTTTGAGAAATGTTGTATGATTCAGGTTTCTGTTTGGAAAAGTATTACCACGTTATTCCAATTTTCTCTGAAGCAAAACATTCATTTTAAGGACTATCACGCTGGTAATATTGCTTCAAAGGTTTAACTGCAGTTTTAAAAGTTTTACTTGATAATTACTTAATTGGAATATGTATCCTTTGTCAATGCACCATTGCAGTCCAGCACCTTTAAAAAGAAAAAGTGGAAAATCATATATAATAGTTTACATATTTTTGTGAGATTTATGCAGCTCGGTATTAATCTATATACAGTACTCTATACTGAAAAATTGCATATGGTGATGATATACTTTTTTTCATCCTTAGATTTAATAGCTGATCCCAAAGGTCCTCTGGGCTCAGCATATGCCTTCAATAGACCCAAGAGACAAGCCATAGAAATCTCCAATGCATCTTTCATC
Source organism: Halocaridina rubra (assembly GCA_037179515.1). NCBI lineage: Eukaryota > Metazoa > Arthropoda > Malacostraca > Decapoda > Atyidae > Halocaridina > Halocaridina rubra. The sequence goes on from JAXCGZ010019699.1 coordinate 19,545, forward strand.
TTGCAGTTTGCCTCGGCACGATTCGTCAATAATTTCTTTGCAGGGTTAGTATATTGCTAGATAAGAATATTTGTATTCTTCCTCATTTTGACCTCGTACTATGCAGATTTATAAGTATATCACCTATAAATATCTAATGAAATTCTTATGCTATCAACACTCACAGGATCCATATAACTTTAAGTGGAACACTGTTAGAGCTTTCTATAGTTAACCCAGTAATAAAAACTTGTTGCCAGAGACAGAGTTTGTTAGTAAGTATTTATATGCTAAACTTTTTCCGCTGCATATACATATCCGGAAAGCCAATTCAAACCTTTTCAATAATTATCAGAGTTTATTTTGGCTCATCCATCGTGCAAGCAAAGCTTGCTTGTTTATGGTACTCTCCAGATAAAAATTATTTTGTGCCCTTTATCATCTTCTGTACTCTGTATATTTTTGAGTTCTTAAACT
>JAXCGZ010019699.1:25000-38880 GCA_037179515.1 Halocaridina rubra
ATTTCATATTAGCGAGATGATTACAATTTAATGATTTAGAAGAATGAGAAAAGAACATTGTTTTGCTTAAAATTATGCTGTTTCTTCACTTTTGTGTTATTTTTATCAATTTAACTTGCATTCTATTATATGAATGACTTCTTATTGAGTCGCACAATAATGATAATGATGATAATTTTTATTATTATTATTATTATTATTATTATTATTATTATTATTAGTATTATTATTATTATTATTTCAGGCCTTTCCAAGCCGAGACAAACCTCAGTCACAGGTCGAGAACTACCATCTCCACGTCTCGTCTCCACTAATATTCATAATGACGTCTCTGCACCTCATGTCAGATACACTCTTATGGTGATGCAGTGGGGACAGTTCATTGATCACGACATTATTTTTACTCCTGTCAACAAAGGTGAGTTAAAGGTTAAGATTAAAGGTCTCTAATGAAGGCAGAGGCAATGGACAGTGACATGACAGTTCCCGACTTTATAGCTACTGCATAGCTGTGGTCCAAGTCCCCTCTCCAATCATGTATACCCAGTGATCTCCAGGCAATGGCTGAATAATTAGGTAGACCTGTAGGAAATCACCAATCCCCCAGTTAGTTGCCCAGTTTAATCAGTAACGACTTGAGACACTTAAAGTTAATCGTAAGGATGTATTCTTTTAATGTGTTTGTATTTATTGATATTGTAGACATATTTACTCCTTTCAACAAAGGACTTTCCCTCCTCTCTTATCATATCATATATATTCCTCCCGTCGTCATAGATGAGCTTGATATTATTCATTTAAACTGGACAGTTTTCCTTCTCATTTACTACGTCATTCTATTTACTGCTGTTAGCGATGGTAAACTTGAAGTTATTCTCTAAAGTTAGACACTTTCCTTTTAGAAATAGTTTTCCTCTAACTTGAGGAATCAATAATACAGTAATATATGTTTTTAAGTTTAATAGGTCACTATTACCCCCTTTTTGGAGACGGACACAAACGGACTGAAACTGGGGAATTAAGGGTGGATACCCTTCCTGTCATAAGAACACAAGTGGAAATAAGAGGTTTAATTTTTATGCCATCGGCACCATGAGCCAAGGCACAAAATTATAATTATATACCTGACCTGAAGTTATGCACCTAACAAAGAATAATTTATGTTTCGTGATTTGTGCTAGTAAGATTATTTGGTGATTTATAACTTTTATGCAATTTTTATACTTTCAATAACTCCTGATGTACTAATTTTGTAATTTATATATTATTTTAATGTATTCATACACTAAGCTTGTCTGTACAGTGATATTGGTGGGGACAAAGCAGTGAAAATAATTAATCTTTTTCTTAAGACCAACTCTCATCAAAGAAATTTCTTATTAAAAGATATTATTAGAATGCTTTACGTTGCAAGTCAAAACTATGTGAGAACTTAAGAAACACTGTATTAAATTCTGCTGGAAAGAGCACTGATAAACCTTATCATTCTTCCAGGTTTTGAGGATTCCATCTTGGACTGCAGAGCATGTGACTCTCCACAAACTGTCCATCCAGAGTGCTTCCCTATCAAGATTCCCCAAAACGACCCATTTTTCCCTCCTGTAAACATTTCATCTGGACAACCATTCTGTATACCTCTCACGCGCTCCATGCCTGGACAACTCACTCTCGGTAATATAAACACTTAGATATGCTATAAATTTATGATATTATTTTCATAGACATTAAAACACGTATGTATTATCCCATGTTTAATATTATATGCACTTGTCTACAGGAAGACAATGATCTCCTCTATCCTATAGAATTTTTTTTCTTGTTAACTACTTTTTTGTATAGCTTTAAGTGGAAATAGAAGGTCCGTCATATTAATTAACGTATACGTTTGATGATCAACGTGTAATACTAAAGTATTGCTGTTGCTTGTTCTGATATCCCTTAACTTATAATGAAGAAGTACATATATTTTCTTCTACTAGGACTGCTTAAGGTCCTGTACTTCATAGATAGTTTAATGCATGTGATCTGGGCTTACAATAAAAGATCATATATACCAAGTATACAAGATATTTATATCTAAAATATAGATAAGCTGTATGTAATCTGTTGAGTCTAGGGTCCCCTATGCCGTAGCGCCTTGATTTTATATTTGAAGGTAATCTATTAAGAACTAGTAAAAGATAAGCTTTCCATAGTGATTAGAGAGACAAAATCCATGCACGTACCCCCCACTTTTTGTACGAGGGAGCAAAAAGGGATAGTGGCATAGTCGGCTAGCAGTTCTTCCCTCCCTGAAACTTTTTCTTGCCACATAGCAACTGGCAGAGGAAGTGTGAAAGAATAGACTAAGGAATCGCTGTTAACTCAATTCTTTTGCTACATTTGTGGTCACCCTGATAAGGTTTGGTATCTCGTTTGGCAAGAAAAGTAATTGATCTCTCAAATGTATAAAGTTTTTTCTTTTTAAGGTTACCGTGAACAAATGAATCAAGTAACTGCCTTCGTGGATGCTTCTCATACATATGGCTCTGATAAATGTGAACAGCAACATCTTAGGACTTTTAAGGTGGGTTACATGTTAGTTTTGAGCTCTAACTTTTTGCACTATTCTGAAAGATTTGTAAGCATTTTTTTAATAACCTCATACTTTCAGACTTTATCATATTTTTAAGCATTTTTTACTCCTCTCTTATTATTCCTCTTTGTGCTTGATTTAGTACCTCTAAGTTTAAGTCGCCATGCCTTTATTTTTTAGTGTTTTGTAATTTCCTCATGCTTTTCAAACTTTTCTTTTTTATCTGTAAGTATATTGTATATTTTTTTTTACTTTTTATACATTTTTCATAGTTACTATCTGATAACTCCCTCTTCCTAGTCCTAATTTTTTTCTTCACTTTCTAATTTTTGTCGCTTGATATGTGTACTTTTTATATTTTGTCATTCCCTTTTACTATTTTGCTTTTGGAACGAATTCTGATCATGTTGTTGTTGCTATTATTATTATTATTATTAATATTATTATTATTATTATTATTATTATTATTATTATTATTATTATTATTGTTATTATTTTTATTATTACTATTATTATTATTATTATTATATCAGGATGGTCTTCTCAAAGCAACTCCCAATCCCCTTCGAGGAAAGCCTTTGCTGCCAACAGAATCCGAAAACCACGAATGTCAAGCTCCATCTGGAAGATGTTTCACAGGAGGTAAGAATGTTTGTGGATAATCCTTGAGAGATACTTTTGCAGGAATTTGTTTGGCTATGAATATTTGACCATATGATTATTTGTAGGGTGAATAACTAACTGTAAAGGGCAGGGAAAGGGGCTTGCAATATCTTTTTATGAAATGTTTTCTTATGAGAAGTAGTCTCATGATATATAATGTGTTCCTTTTACCAGTAAACGACCTAAGCTTTGGATATGAGCAAAAGAGTTGAAGGTGTGATATTCTAAATTGTAACAATGATACTATGCAATGAGATATTGCTTTGTGCTAATCTAGCTGGGTAGCTGCACCTGTAAAGATAGAATTGAGATACCAGGATTTCATAATATCTAGGAAATCCTACTTCTTCTATTAGTTAAGCATGGAATGATGAAACCCTATTATTTCAATATCTTTTGTTACACTTGTGATATTATCATTATTATTATTAGTATTAGTATTATTATTATTTTTATTATCGTTTTTAACCTTAAGGAGGTGGTTAGGAATGATAGAAAAGTCCAGGGTAAGCAATACCTCCCTCCTTTAATTTTAATTTTTTACCACAAAGCAGCTTATAGATGCAGTGAGGATGACCAAGGTATGATGAATAATTACATTTTTTTTAGTTTTCCTGCTACAGACCCTGCTTCCTCCCATTTAAGTTCAGTTGTGGTCACCCTTTTAGCTGCAGATAGTAATGGCATCAACTTGAAATTAAGAATGCAACGTAATCAAAACATTCTTCGATGAAATAATTAGATCCGCCATGTTTATTAAAAAGTTGCATGCAATTTCTGTTCGTAATGTCTTGTCAGTATGATGCAACGTTCCTCTTTTTTCCTCAGGTGACACCAGAGCATCTGAACAGCCAGGTCTTGCTGCTCTTCATACACTTCTCATGCGTGAGCATAATCGTGTTTCCTTGAAACTAAAGGAAATGAATCCTCACTGGTCTGATGAACAGTTTTTCCAAAATGCTCGTCGCATTGTTACGGCTGTCAATCAACATATTACTTACAATGAATGGTTACCCAGAGTATTAGGCTGGAATGCTATCAATTTGTATGAGCTCAATCTCTTACCTGAGGGCTATTATGAAGGTATGTGTGCTTGTACTGCACTGACCTGAAATACTGTATTTTTAATACGTATTATATGCATTTAGATAACTACTCTGCCTGGGTATGAGTAGTCTTTCCTTTTTGCTTTTATATAACTTCTATGCGTAGGTATGGGTAGTCTTTTCTTTTGCTTTTAGATAATTACACTATATGGGTATGGGTAGATTTTTCTTATGCTTTTAGGTATAATTACAATAAATGGGTAGTTAGTCATTCCTTTTGCTTTTAGATTACTATTGTACATGAGTATGGGAAGTGTCACCTTTTCTCTATGTTACTATGATAATTATATGCAATTTGCTGTTGGCATATTATAGATGCACTTACTGTTCAGTGTTTATCATATGCTTAGATATAACTATATAATTCTTTTCATATTAATTAATCCTATATATTTGGATTGAAAAATTCTTTAAGGATATGTTATTGAAGTTGTGTATATTATTATTATTATTATTATTATTATATGAGGCTCACACTTTTTTGCAAAGTGGGTAAATTTACTCTTTTATAAGCTTGTTACTAATGAGAATATTAAATTATTTCCTTTGGGAATGATAATAGGTATGAAGATGATAGCTTAATTTCTTCTTACAACATGCCATATGACATAACAGTTGCATGATTTCCCTTAAATAGATTTGTTATAAATTTTCACTCTCTTTTCTCTTAAATAGGTTATGACCCCTATTGTAATCCAACGGTTCTGAACGAAGTTGGCATTGCATTCCGATTTGGGCATTCCTTACTGAAACCATCGCTTGAGAGGATGGATGGTATCTTTGCCAAGAGAGATCCACCTGTAAAACTCAGTGAACATTTCTTCAACCCAGACTTACTCTACCAGCCTGGAATGCTTGATGAAATTATTCGCGGTCTAACTACTGTATCTATGGAAACTCTTGACCAGTTCCTTACTGATGAAGTTACAAATCATTTATTTGAGGATAAGAAACAACCTTTCTCAGGTCTTGATTTAGCCTCTCTCAATATCCAGCGAGGTCGTGACCATGGTCTCCAGCCATATAATGAGTACCGTGCTCTGTGTAACCTAACAAGAGCTCGTAACTTCGATGATCTTCGCCGAGAAATTGCAACACCAGTAATTGAAAGACTCAAACGCACGTATGCTCATGTTGATGATGTCGATCTCTTCAGTGGTGGACTTTCAGAGACCCCTCTTCATGGAGGACTTGTTGGACCTACTTTTGGCTGCATTCTTGGTATCCAGTTCAGAAATTTGAGAAAGTGTGATCGCTTTTGGTATGAAAATGCAGATCCTCTCATTAGATTCACAGATCCACAGCTGACTGAACTTCGTAAAGTAACACTCTCAAAACTTCTCTGTGATAATTGTGATGCCATTGGTTCTGAACAGAGATCAGCATTTGACCTTCCAGATCCATTCCTGTAAGTGTTCTTTCAATGCGGCATTTTGGAATTTTAACATTTGAATTCAAAATATATATACAACTTAGAATATAAACTGCGAGTTCAATGACGTTCTTTATATACTTCCCAGGATAACACTGGCCATTGTTTTTGTATTAAAATATATCATCCTAATTCTATGGAGAAGGATTTCTGTTAATATAATTTAAACAGTGAGTTTAATGATATTACTTTCATTAAATGTTCACAAAATTAGGATAGTATGCAGCATTCACTTTTCTGTTTATACTTGATGTGAACAGGTCACTGAAATATTCTTTAATCAGTGAAGGCAAAGCTATTTCTAATTTACTTCTGTATGTTCTACAGGAATCCAAGGGTTAACTGCCATGACCTCCCAGGTGTGAACTTAGAATTATGGAAAGAACGTGTATCCTGTAGCGTTGGAAGAACTAACATCGATATCGGAGCTGCTGAGAGAATATCACCCTGCGTTATGTGCACATGTACGAAAGAAGGGGTAAGTACACTACTGTGCCAGTTTTTTTTTTCCTCAGAAAATACAGTATGTACAATACCTGTACTGTAGTTTATCTATAATGATATTATTTGTATATGTGGCTCGTGTATGATTTAGAAAAATATTTCGTAATTGCATGTAATTGCATATCTCATTTGTTGAGTATTAATAATTTCATATATATATATATATATATATATATATATATATATATATATATATATATATATATATATATATATATATATATATATATATATATATATATTGCACATAATTAGCATTAAATTTAGAAGTATTTACTATATATAGTATTATCTGTAGTTATTTAAGAGTTTTTGTAGCTTGTGCTAAATTTTGTAATATTGGTTTGAAATTGGTATTAGATTTTCTTACTATAAAGTAATTTAATTCGTAGATATCTTGGATCTCTGTAGACAATCTGTACTGTAACTTTACAAATAGAAATTGGAATTTGATTAATCATTTTCTTTAATTTTGGTGAAATAATACAATAAAATTTCTCTCAAATTCTAAAAACATTTTTCAGTTTTCTCATAGTTATTTAAAATTAGTTTGTTCTTTTAGCTCTAGAGTAATAATTACATGACTCCTCCTTCATACATTAAAATCTGTCTTAATAGCCTGTGTGCCAGAGCCTCAAGATTGACAACTGCTTCCATCTAGCGCAGTCCTACAGCCCCGAAGCAATTCTGAACGATCACGTTTGTAAGGTTCAGTGCGCCTTCGCCTTTAGAGCATTCCCACAAGTGGGAGCGCAGGATTCCAACCAGCTAGGATTTGCTAATAGATAAATATTATTTTGAGTTGCACAAACAAGATTAAGTATTAAAGCCAAATTACAATGAATAGAATATAACTGGCTTTCCAGTATATTTCTTAGTTGTATTTGAAATATGAAGGTTGCTTCAAACACTACATTTGGAGCAGATATGAAAGTGTGAATGCTTAACCCCAATTTGAAATAAGCTTCTAATAATTTGATTCACTTTATACCAAAATCACAAAGAGCGAAAAGTGTAGTATTCTGAGAATACAAGAAACACTAGTAGGTGTTGGAGGTACTTGCTGTTGTGATTGTACATTAACAAGAAAAGCTTTTATGAAATTATCGTGAGCAGACATTGCACATTGGCTATTAAAAAATGCATTTTAATGACATAAACATCAAAATTACATTATACAATTTATTCAGTGTACAGAATTACATATTACAGTACTTCAAAATAAGAGTATTGTAAATTTATATGTGCAGCAAGAAAAGGAAAAGGGTTAAACAAGCTTCTCAGCAAGTAGGTCTACCACCGAACACTATGCCATATGTTTCTTAGAATAAGCCATACACTATCTGTGAAATCTATAATAAAATACATTATTACTTTACAATCAGATGTTATAAGTAAAAACATTTACTTATTTACAGCAACTCTTCATAGGTTATTTTCATATTGTGTATAGGTTGAGATGAAAAACAAAGAATAAAATACTCTATTTATAGGTAGTGCTGATGTAAAAATGTTAGTTGAAATGAAGTGACTAGTATCCTAGATAAGTAAAATGCTCATGGTAGAGATAATTGATTCTTCTGCTAATTATTTTTGTATACTTTTCTTCTTACATACTTTCCGGTTCTTTGATCTGACCTGGGATTTCTCTTCTAATTGTTATTGCTGACATGTGACATATTTAAGTAACAGTTTGGAACACTCTGATGTATAATGAAATGTTACTGTATTAGAAACTCTTCCAGTTTTACTCTAAGATTCTTTTGCATCTTTTCTTATCCCTTTTTGTGCAGTAAGAGGACTTTTATTTTCTGTATATGATGTCTGTTTTAAGGAAATACTTGATAATATGCCATTTTATATACCTTGATATTTTTTCCTTTGTATATACACAGTGTTTGTCTTTTGTCTTTCTTAGAAAAATTAGCTTGTTCATCTTTTAAATATGGTGACTTCATATTGATAAAACAAGCCTTGTTATCAAATTTTACAAATGAAAGCAGCATCCTTTATATGGTTTCTGGTTACTTTGGTACCTTAATGAATTGTAGCACCTAATTGCTGATTGTAGAGTACATTGTTGTTATTGTATCTTATAAGTATTGTTTTATTTATTTCTAGCTCTTTACCTAATGTCTCTTAATGTTTATTTATTTCTAGTTATACTGGACAGATGAAAAGGATTTTTTCCATTTTTTATTTGACGTATGGTACACTGGTTTGTTGTGTTGATGTGATCTATTTCTTCTATATTACTTTTAAATAGGAGTAGATGGGGGTTTATCATATTCATTGCTTAGAAGCAGTGATTGTCTGTTGTGTTGCTATATGTGTTTTTAACTTCCACTGTGTATTGCTTGAGTTTTTCTGGTCTGTACCATATTACCACAAACCATTTAAAAGGGCACAGATAGAATTGATAACAAATACACCATACCTTCAGTCTCTTATAGATTTAATATCCGATCTAGATATTCTCTATAAATATCACATTTTTCAGTGTTTTATATAGTCTTACATCTAGAGGTAAGCATCATTGCTATAGACATCATATCCCACTTTTGGCTCAGAATGCAATTTCCAATTTTACTGCAAAGGGAATGCTTAAACTGCTGTGTGCTGAGTTTTATAGTATATATTTTTCCCTCTTTTATACCTACTGTGCACTAGCATGTATGCTTTTAAAAATGTAATTTAGGGGATTATTAAAGAAAAGGTTATTAATAATTCTGAAGGATTTATAACACTTTCGAACAACCTTTCCCTCCAGCCCTGTAGTTCATGGGATTTAGTTTAAAGGATATGTTTTCCTCTGGACTTGAGTCCAAGATGGGCAATACCGACCAATTTAGACCTTGTAGAAATTTAGATAATATGTCTGTCAGTATAACTAATAAAAGTTTTGTTTTGCAAGATTTTATCGACTTACTTGATGGATTATTCTTATAGTGATACTATGTCCTTAATGCTAGACTTTTTCTATTTAATGAAAAAGAGTAAGGCCAGAGATCATATGTTGATTTATTTTACTGAACTTGCATACTGATTTTTGCTGTTTTCAATGTATTCAGGTCAAAGGTTGGTAGTTGATAGCAATTGTCAATGTTAAAATTGTGTCTTGGTATCTGAGTGTGTTCGCTACATAAAATAAGACCGAAGTAGTTATATCTTTTAGGCTATAATAGAAAAATTCACTTTATATCAAAACTCAGTTGGAGTTATGGCTAATTCTTTATTGCATCAATTCAATGACTACTCGTACTCTACCAATATTTATTTACATGAAGAGTATTGGAAATATAAAGGCACTGATTTGTGCCTATATATATATATATATATATATATATATATATATATATATATATATATATATATATATATATATATATATATATATATATATATATATATATATGAAATTAACAAACATGAGTTAATTCAGATATATACTTCAATGATATATAGACTGTTTAGTTTGACCCTACATACTATGGACTTATAACCTTTTGTTTCAATCGTAATATGTCGCTGGTGACTTAGTATTAATTTTTTTTTATCCTCTTAGTTTGTACAGTCAGTTGTCATATAAAGATACTTAGTATACATTCATAATAGCCCGTGCAGCATTGATATACTATTGTGTTATGGTTGTCAGACAATTACAGTAATATATCAATTTTTTTTTCACTCATTCCAACAATTCTACATTCGTTTATAACCTTTGCTGTCACAAAAATTAAAATAAAAAGCTGACGTCGTCTTCCACGTACCTATCTCTTTCTCTCTATAGTCACTGTTTCTAAATTGTGATATTGTATTATTTTTATTTTTAATAAAATATATTATGTAGCTGTGGTTTGATTGCCTGTATTACGTTTTCACTAATCCAGACTTGTTATTTTGATTTAAACTTCTGTGTAATATAGTACAGTATTTAAATTCTGTATTCTTTTATCATAATTGCAAACCTTATTGTTGAAGTTGGGGGTACATGTATTTGTTTCTGTAGAAGTAGTATTTAATTTAATCATAAGAGCTGTTGATGGGGCACTTTTTACCGTAGCAGAGCCTGAGCTCTTAAAGATACAATGCCACCAATACCTCCACAGGTCTAAGTGTAGGCTTACTGAATTTTTAATAAGACAAGGGATGCCACACATGGAATTCTGTTAGCCTCACCTTCTTGTCTCCAAGGGAATCGCTGTAGCGTAGCAGTAGAATGCTTGACACAGGAGGTAACCAACTGGAGTTCCAGTCCATGCTGGGGGGAGGTAGGGCATCCAGCCTTAAGTTCCCCATCTTCAATCCGTCTGTATCCACCTCCAAGTGGGGATTGATAGTGACACATAAAATCTTAAAATTAAATAAGTTTTATTCGCAACACACGTTGCTAACCTATTTTTCCCAATAAAGTTTCCTCATTTCCAAGTGATTACCTAACTGTGCTTATGGAATATAGCCCTATGCTCATAATTCTCCGTCTTCTGTTCGGTTCCATTATTGTGCTATGCGATATTTGTCATATTTGTCCTTTAAACTATGAATTGAGCTAACATTAACTACCTCCTCATTTATTGAATTCCAATCATCTACTACTCTTGCACTAAAAAAAAAAAAATACTTCCTTTCATCCTACCAAAAAAGTTTTCTTACGAAGCTTCAAACTATGACCTCTAGTTCTAGAGCATGCCATATCAAAATATCAATCCCTATCCACTTTGTCATAACCATGAAAAAATTTAAAAACTCACCATATCCCCCTTTATTATTCTAGCTTCAAGTGCTGGCAAGTTTAATTCCCTAAGCCTCTCCTCAAAACTGAGATTGCGTATTTCTTATACCAGTTTCATGGCATGTCATTGATCTTTTTATCCAATCCAAGACATTTCCGCCTATTCTCACCATTACTTGAATGGACTTGGTTTTACGTCACAAACTCCCTTTTCTACTAAGGGCTAGGACGGTTGCCTTCTTGCGAAGAACTTGTTTTGGCAGATGTAATCGTTACCCTGAGTGATGCCCTTACTAACCTTAGTCCGTGATGGGGCACGAACCCTCGACCTTCCGCCTCAGAGTCGCGAACGCTACTATTTTGCCACGGAGACTACCATTCTCACCATTACTTGCAGCTACTAAGTCTCCCATGTGGGATTGTATCAGATGCCTTCTGGAATTCTAGGAATATGCAATCCGCCCAGCCCTCTCTTTCCTGTAGGATCCAGCTTACCTCATCATAAAACTTTAATAAGTTTGTCACTATTGATCTACCTTCTATGAAACCATGTTGTCTCTGACAAAAAGCTGAGGGATTCCAAGTGAAGAGAGATGTGTTTTCTTAGTAGTTCTTCCCTAATTTTGCAAATTATGCTGGTCAAGGATACAAGCCTATTGTTTAGAGCTGTATTCCGCATTCCTTTTTGAAGATAGGTACCACATTCGCTTGTTTCAACATATTGGAGGTACCACATTTGCTCGTTTCCAGCATCTTGGATTCTCCCCAGATTTCAGTGACTTCAAATATGATGCATAGTGCCACCGATATTGGTTTAGTGCATTTCTTAAGTATGTAAGAGGATATATCATCAGGATCAGTAGCTTTATGGCCATCTAACTCCATTTACGCTTTGCATACCTCAGTGGCTGAAAAAAATAATGTTCTCTAATATCAGCCCATGAACTCATATCTTTGCAATGTGAGGGGATTGGGTATTTTCGTCTGTAAACACTGTCTGAATCTCCTTGTTCAATTCTTTGCAGATTTCTTCATCCATCTCAGCAATGCTTCCATCTGCTCTCTTTACCTTTATAATCTGTTCATTTACCTTCAGTTTTTCTCTGATAAAACTGTGGAAAAGTTTGGGATTTTTTTTAGCTTTCCTGGTGATATCCCTTTCATAATCTCTCTTTGAATCTCTTCCTTTAGTTAGGTAATCATATCTTGCTCTCTTACAAGTCTGCCAGGCAATTATGTTTTTTCTCCTCTATACCTTGTCCATCATTTGTCTCTGAACTCCTTAGCTCTCTTACACTCATCATTGAAACATTTCTCTCTGGCATAAATAACTCCTATTTTAGTGGAAGGTATACAGCAAGTGTCTATCTTCCCATATTCCTCACAAAAGATTTCGTACATTTCTTGTACAGATTTGTTGTTAAACAAGGTCCTCCAGTCAATACCTGCAAAAAAACTTATGAATAATAATTTAGTTACTTAGTTAATCTCACCAGTGAAACATTTTTCTGGTAACACACATCCTGACATAAAATTTTACTTTGGTAATAGTAATTAGGAAAACACACATGAAAAATTTGAATACGCAACTGAGGAAACACTCTTGATACTTTGGACTCCTGTTTCAGATATTTTTTTCTGCTTGACTGGTAACCGACCATTTCAGAAGAAAAAGATTAGTCAAGTATTAACGAAGATATGTTATCCCAGGATCAAAATTTCTCACAAGTAAGCATAAAAAAAAAAATCTAGCTCGAGTTAAAGTATAAATTCAGTAAAAAACATATGTTGGCAGGTCTTTTTTCTCCTATATATGAATTTATTTAATTTGTATTGTAATTTGAGAGATTTAAAACACAGTGCATCTCAATAGATGAAAAATAAATCTTTTCATATGGTAAAATTCAAATTATACAGAAACTGAATAGTTTCCACATTATTCATTACTTTTTTGGATGTAATAATCACATCTAACATGTATGCCTCCTCTTCGATAACATTAGGTCTTTTATGATACCCAGTATTCAATGTTTTATTCAGAAAAACAATTAATTAATACCTAAATACGAAGATATAATAAATTCATGGCTCAATAATTAAATATACACTAGAATAAGAATATTTAGAAATTACGAAGTAACGTTAAAAAGGCTCTCGCTTTTCCGCTAGATAGTTTTGTTTACTTCGGACGAGCCGTTGCCAAGACGCGTAAGATACACGATTTTTACAGTAAATCGAAGTTCTTTTACTTTGAGATTAGATAAGTCAGTTTGGTCTATTGATGTATCATTATTAATAGACCATTTATCTCAGTGCCACTGACGACATAGGATCGGAACGTCTGAGTAAGTGTAGATATATTAGTTCTTAAAATCTTATTTCTAAAAGTCTGAATCGACCAGATTTGAAAGTCCTCCAACCTCTCACACCAACAGACAAGTCATTTGTAATTCAGTCACCCATTATGTTCCTCACGGCTCATGAAAGACGGTAGGGTGACATCATATTGGATTAGTTATTGCACAAATTTCTTGAGTCACATTAGGAATAAGCTCATTGCCAAACGTCATTGTGCAAGTCCGCAGTAACAAAACTCAATTTTGGCCATAACATTCCATATTGTCAGTTTCTATGGAGAAGTCCAAATATGAGATAAATTTTTACTTTCACACCCCAGTTAAGAGATACTCTCATAATATGTATTACATTTGGTTAGATAGGTTAGCGTACCCCCAGTTAAGAAATGAGTTGATAATTAAACTTATTATTTTAAGGGGTTTTATATATCATCTGGATATTTAGTATTTTCTCACTCGATGTGGGTGTGAACATAAACATACAATCTTCATTATCCAAAAGTGTCGCATG
>JAXCGZ010019700.1:0-2500 GCA_037179515.1 Halocaridina rubra
GTTCCGGTCATATATCTCCTTGACACTTTCTACAAACATTGCAATAAAATATCTGTGCCCTCGACCAACCGTTACCCCTCAAGATTTGTTACAAGTTTCAGATTCTGGCTTCAGCATGACGGACTGGCTTCAGCATGACGGAAGTCATACGACATCCTATCAAGTTGTCGCATAGATGAATATCCCAACAGAAGTCGTAATGCTATGTTCCACCAGTATGCCACCAGTGTCGTATAGATATTCTCAACACAAACAGGCCAGAGCTACAACGTGCGAGGTGATGAGAGATATGCGAAAATACTTAACACTTAATTTATTTAGAAGCTACATGATTCCTCTAAGCCTCAATGCCCCCGTTCCCTTAACATAAATGTTAAGTCTATATAAACGCCCACAAGACTCTGACTCTCTCTCTGACTGCTCGACTGCTTCTTCTGACCGGCTCGGTAGTGGGTTGACTCTTTTGTATCACCAAGATGGCAGGGCGTGGAATTCTTGGGCACACCTCCACCAATAGGCTTCCAGAGAAGGAGGAACCAACCAATCACCTATAGAGTGAGGGGCGTGTCTAAAGATCACCAATTTGACACAAGGAAAATTTCTAACATAAGTGTCTTGTGGAGGCTGGCTTTCGGTTCTCGTGGGAACAACACAGAAATGTGAGACATTTCTGACCTCCATCGATCAGGGACACAGAGGTGTGAGAGGCCAGTTGGTTGAACCATCGATTTTGTCATCTCTCTGTAAACACACACTTTACACAAGACACCACATGGGAAATGTCACGTTACACCACTTGGGTCACACATGACATCACATGGGTAATGTCATGTTACACCACTTGGGTAAAGTCACGTTACGTCAAAGTAAATTCAGAAGCACCAACAACGCAATCAAAATGAGGCTTCTGACCTAGGCAAGAATTGCGACGCATTTGTCCCCCAAACACATACGAATCTTGAACTGTCGAGTAAGTGGGTGGAAACTGATATAGAGGATACAGGATTTCTGTAACTCACTGTAGGGGAAATAAGTGTAGAAGAAATACAATTTAAATTAAAATTTATTTCGGCTTTTGCTCTCATGGAAAATGATGACTTCCAAACGTATATAAAGAAGTTTCTTATGGTCTAGACTCAATTGCATAAGAAATTATATTAAAAATGAAGATTAGCTCTGAACTGTTCCATAATTTTAGACCAAGATAACTTCAAAGGAACACTGAATAACAAATACCAGCATCTTAAGATACATTTACCATCTCAAAATCTGGGAATCCTATGCCATAATATTATCCGTCCTACATCCTTGTTTTATATTAATACCTCCATAAAAAAAAAAACTCATACTAAAGAGTTGACGGGACACAAAATTCCCACCATTCCAGATAA
This sequence comes from Halocaridina rubra, assembly GCA_037179515.1. Classification (NCBI taxonomy): domain Eukaryota; kingdom Metazoa; phylum Arthropoda; class Malacostraca; order Decapoda; family Atyidae; genus Halocaridina; species Halocaridina rubra. The sequence goes on from JAXCGZ010019700.1 coordinate 1,392, forward strand.
ACTGGTCCCAACTGTCCTTGCATGGGGGAGGGTACTGCTTTTACATAAGAACCATTTGTTCACTTCAACTCCTTCGCTATAGGGATGGTCTATAACATTTTGCATGTTAAACTAAGGACCCTCTTAATAGTCAAGATTGCTATCATTCCGTACTCTCCACATATTATATTAAACAATGTCCTGATGAGTAGGCCGTTATTCTTTTGCTCGTCACAGGCCTAAATACAAAGCATCTTTCAACCCATTAGCGTCACATTATGTCAGTATCTCATTAAATAATTGTCTGCACACTGACAGCTCCTCTGTTGCTAATATTAAGCATAGCGAGTAATTGTAATTGTCCATTCCCTCCCTTCTGTCTACCCTTGACATGTAGTTCCTCCTTATCTATTTTCTACTTTCACCAACAATATTTTTTTTTCTATTACTGCCATTACTTTCAAGAAAAATGTACTTTTTCTGAACAGATGTAGAGGAAAGAAATATAAAATTGAGTTTTAAATACGAAGAAATGAAATCAGAATTCAACAGAAATTATGCACCATGTACAAAATATACCTCAACTTCAACAAATATGTCCAGAAAAAAAGCTGAAAAGCTATTCCTTTATATCCTCTCTCCATATTGTCGCAACTGAAGACTAGCTTTACAAATGGCTGCTCTCTTAGCTACAGTACAAGAACATGCAGTAAAATGCATATAAACTCAATGAAAAAATACTTTCATACTAAACTAAAATAACTAAAAGACAGATATTATAAAATAGAAATAAATGCCAGTACCAGTGAACAATGTACAAAGGTCAAAAAATGAAAAGAAAAAAAACAAGGCGAGAGTTATGTGAAAGTCTATCAAACACTTCTAACACATCAAAGGCTATTCTGGAAAAGTTGTAATGGCATCTCCCTAAACTTTCTCTTGCCTTCTTTTCTTTCAGAAACTGAAAAGACTGGATCTCTCTTATATGAAGATGATTCGACCGCCCTCGTTCCTCCGCCTTATTCCGAATCTCTCTCACATAGTCGTTCTCAACTTGAGGATGACCGAAACAACAGATCAGGTAAAATGGCCAAAATACTGGATCACTTATAATAAACAATGAGCTCTAT
>JAXCGZ010019700.1:5000-10000 GCA_037179515.1 Halocaridina rubra
GAAAGATTAAGATGGCGCACCTCAGAGATAAGGGATTATCCTGATATTGATAGACACTGAATGTTGTCTAGCTATCCCAGCTCTTGGGACTGATCGGCCGTAATTGTCATACTCTTAAACATTAAGAATATCCCCCTTTTAGGGAAGACTGAGATGGTGCACCTGCAGAGATTAGGGACTATCCTAACATTGATTGACACTAATGTTGTATAACTATCCTAGAGCTTGGGACTGATCGGCCGTAACTGTCCTGAACTTCGCGAATTGGACATATCCAACACAGCCATAACTGAGGTTGGTCTAACAAGGCTGTGCTACGACACAGATACAGACAAGCCCCTGTGTCAAAAACTTGTTAAACTTTCCATCATGGGATGTTACATTTCAGCGAGGCCCGTGAGCTTCCTGTTGCAGTACATTCCAACACTGAGGGAGCTTGACTACGACAACATATTTGAGGTGAGTTATATAGAAAATGTATTTACGGTACGTTTTTACCAAAAACTTATAAGTTTGTCATCAAGACTACTTCAAAGGGTATTAAATGCGAATATAAGTGAACTACTATACATCTTTACAATTTTAATGAGCATATTATCACCAACATGAGAGGGTGAACGTTGCGGTCAGATACCCTCTCATTCATCAAAGCCACAATTCTCTCAGTGATTCTAGGTAAAACTTTGTATTATTAGCTAAACTGAGCCCATCCTTTCAAAAGACATCCTTAAAAGTGGTGATTAAAAAATTACAAACATGACAAGTGATGAAGCAAAATTTGGTGGTTATTTCCTACATGATTCATATTCAAGCTCAATAAAATATATATCTTCTTGAGTCGCACGATCTGGCATCTTTAGCTTTCAAGTGTATAAACGTAAACTGGCCAAGTATTTAGACACTGGCTTTAAATTAAAAATTATTCCTCCTATAATGTTCTATATATGCATAATATTATAATTATTAATAGATGACATGTAGAAAAAATATATATATAAAAACAATGCATATACAGCAAGGCTTCATAATGATGATGTATCTAGCTTTTTATACAGTTTCCCATGTTGAGTACTCGCATTACTAACTATACTTATACTCTATGATTACAAAAAATTTGAAAGCTCTCAGAACTTCAAGGTGCTATATAACCTTTAACAAGGCGGTGGAAAAACAATGAGTGATAGTTCAGAACACTTCAATACATTAGAGTACAGCTGAAATAATGAAAGATTCTATCATGACTTCAACATTTAGTGTGGAAACCTCGCAGTTCTCAAACAGCCGGCAATCTTGTGGGGTGCGATCAGAGTAGTGACCTGAAGAGTTCAGTGTCAAACTCAATCCTTCAACACATATTGCAGATGCCTCACACGCATGTCTTTTGAATACCGATCAATGTCACTTCCTTGGATCATCTTAACCTCAACTCTTGTCTTTCAGAACGCTCAAATGTGTAGGGTTGAGGTCCAATGAATTTTAATGCCATGCACTTCAATCGTTAAATTAAACCGAGAGTCCTTCATCAGATTCTGAGTCTAATTTGTGCAAAAACATGGATCACTGTCATGGATAAAACACACTTCGTCAAGATCAAAACCCATTTAAAGATTCCTTCCAGAATCAGACTATATCTTTCCCTCTAAAATTCTTTTGCAAAAGTTACCACCCAACCCACTTTGTTCCTCTTCCGTGATTACCAACAAGAGGCACTTCACAGTGAAGTAGAGAAAAATTCAAATGCAAGTTAGGGACCAAAACACTTATTGGTATCGATCAGTGCCTTCATTATCTACCACAATCAGTGCGCAGATCCTGTCATTTTGAAAATTAGAACACCATATGGTTCAAACGTAGATTACATCACTTGGGCATAGATGTATAGGAAGTCTTCCTCCTCGTAATGAGACAAAAATTCACAAAACCAAAGACGATTCTCAGCCATTACAGAAGATTTAATGCCAACTCACAATCATCCCTATTGTTCACCGATTTCTTGTGCAATATTTGCACTGTTTCCTTGTCGCATCCTGCACTATTTTGCAATGAACCCTTTGCTATCCTGGGAGAGATTTTTGTGGGCCAGCACCAAAGGTGGTATGAACAGTGTCATATCCCTTCTTCAAATTCTCAGTAACCCAACTTTCACTTCGGCCCAGTTTGGTTGTGATCCTCTTCCAGGTAATGAAGGTAGTTCTAGCTTCCATGGCATCAAATTAAGCATTTGCCAAGAATTGATCAACAATACGAAAAGCTTCACTGTCTCTAACTCTGAAAGCAAAGGGACAAGCCATTTAGCCATTTATATTTCAAAAACGATAAAGAATAAAGTTAGAAAGTAACAAAATTGTATAATGTATGATTTTCACCCTAGCCCCTAGTTAAATCATATGTATCACCATATATATCGATTATTAATTACTTCGTTGCTGACCACTATTCTCTGTATATCATGTATTCGTATTCTATGACATATACCTACATAGACACTTCTATAACGATCCTGTATATATGTCAGAAGTTGAAGGAATCACAGACGTCAAATTTTTGTATGTTGGGTTTGAAAACTTTGACAGCAAAGACTGTCATACTAACAAACTCGTGAGGGATGCATATTATTTCTAGTCTTCTTTCAGGCATTTGGAGTGATGAAAGACTGGGGACTAACAATGGATAATATTGATACTTGTGAAAAATACCAACTGAGGATCCTAAATTCAGTAAATGAAATAGTTAATCCAATAGATGTGCACATTGCTATCACACTTTGCCCTTACGTTACGGTAAGTTCATTATTGCTGTTGAGAGAAATATCCTTATATGAAAATACCTATAGGCTGAGATATTAAATAATAATGATAATAAAATACTTTTGATGGCAAGTTAATCAGTATTTTTCCTTCTGAAGTTTAGTATATGAGCTCGTGAAAAGGAATGATATTCTGCCTTAAACTTTCCATTTTGAAATTTGACAAGAAAAACATAAATGGGATTATTATCAAACCTATAAATATCTTTCTGTAGCTTAGCATACGACATCATAAAATAGAAAGAAATTTTCCCATAAATAATCTTTTGAAGTTTAGAATAAAAGGTCATAAAAAATAATTAAATTTTCACCTGACTTCTGTTTGAACTAATGAAAAACTAAATATTTAAATATCCACAATTACTACTAAATGGCTCACACAATTCATGCTGAATGACTTATTTGTGAAAGAATTAAGTTATCCCTTTAAACACCCTGGAACCAACAAACTTTTAATTTTATCAGGATGAATACTGCCACTCTCAATACAGTGTGCCTTACATTGCCCTTTAACTTTCATCTCTGACTGTAATAATATTATCATCCCAATACAGACCTTCACTCTTAGCAATGCCTTTGTGGACAACGAAGTTCTCTATAAAGTGATGGTCTTGGATCATTTGACTCATCTCCGCATTACGAACAACGAAGCTCTGACTCTGAATTTTCAAGAAGGTATCTTGCCCATTCTAACCGTGAAGGGACATCAGTTACTCTCCCTTCTACTGGCTAATTTTCCCTCAGTCGATATAGCAGGTAATTCCCATGTTTCTCCTATAAAACTTTTAGTACCTTGCTTCATACGAAACCTTAATCTATGCACTGTGTGCTTCTCAAAAAATTGTGAATTTGTAACCGAGATTTATTCTATTAAGCCAGTCGTTAGGAGTTTGAATAAGGAAAAAATCATAGAAAGCTGCTAAAAGTTTACTTGTCTTTGTAAAAGGATATTTAATAACATATGAATTTTGCACCTCTCTACCGCCTCGGATTTGGCCACCATCTTGAAAAAATGGCGGCCAAAAACAGTTTTGTGTAATTATCTCACATAGGACTCACTTTAGAGGAAACCGTGTCGATATATAAAATAATTCACATAAACATGAAATTCCCTACAAAAAATGCTATATATATTTTTCTGCTGCGGTGCGCGGTTTGACGTTAAAGGTCCGAGAATGTTTGAAAGTTTTTGAGTTAAACCCCCAGTTACGTAATATGACAAGGAAAATTATATTGTATACTTTACTGAAGGACGTTTTAAACTCTTACATTAGTTCATTGTCAAACATTGTTGCCAACTACTTTGCAAAAGTCAAGTTTGAAAGAAAGAAGAGGGTCAAACCCCTGGGAGCTGCCATGACATGAGTAAGAATAAGAGATGACGCATGTCCAGTTGATCCTGAAATTTTATTTAGAAGAATTTCATTAACCAAGAGACCACACGAACAATTTAAACAGAACTTTGAGTTTGAACTATCTCCACATCCCATGTCACTCTTTGATGAATCAGGAATGCGTAAAATCAAGAAATCCATTCTGTATGAAGTATTTTCACCTCTTAGTGACAGTGGAATTGACGGGAATACAGTTTATGTTGTTGATGGATGATTTCTTATTCATCGAGTTGTTTGGAATCAGGGAGAGATCTTTTCAACAATCTTGAACAAGTATGCAGACTATGTAAAGCGGCACTACAAGGAAAGTGTTAGCATTGTCTCTGATGAGTATCCAGAAAATCTAGAAGAAAAAAGTACAAAATGTGCTGAACGTGCTCGTTGAGTGATTTGTTCTACCAAAGACACCATGTTTAATGAAACTATGCCAGCAACAAGAAGCCAAAGTAAATTTCTTTCAACTGAGAGAAATAACAGTAGGCTCATCACAATGCTCATCGCTAAGCTGATAACAGAGGCCTCCATGCAATATGGATCAGTCATCAAGGACAATGTCCTTTTCTTGCATGCATTTAGTGGGGCTGATACTACTTCTGCTTTTTACAGACAAGGCAAACTGCAGCTCATAAACCTGCTTGAGAAGCATGCAGATCTTCAAGAAGTTACTGCTGTGTTTATAGAACCATCTGCTGAACCTGCAAATATTGCTGAAGCAGGAATGGCTTTCATTCTACAGCTATATGGGAATAATGAATGTGAATCCCTTTGTGGCTTGAAACATCAATGCTTTGCCAAATCAC
>JAXCGZ010019700.1:15000-38815 GCA_037179515.1 Halocaridina rubra
TGTACTACAACCACACACATTTAGACACCCCAAAACTAGAATTTGGGGAGAAGTTACTCTCCCCTCTACTCCCCTTCTCCTTTGACGTCTTGCAGGAGGTTAATACAGGGGGGATCCCTTTCCCCTCACCCACTTAACTTTTACAACGCTACTGTTGATTAACAACAGCAACACTAACAAAAATTTTAAAAATATTAATAATCATCTTCAAATAATCTACCATCTTTGTTTGGAATCGAACCTGGGAACTCTAATCTAAAACCTCAAAACTTAGTCCACTGCATAACAGAGGCTATTAAAAGAGAGGCAACTGGGATTACTGCTGTTATCACACATATGGAGGGACGCCAATCCGACCATTAACCTCCGTATTACCCCATCCCCAACCCACCCCTGGTCGGCGTGCACATTTAATACTCCTCCTCATCACCCAAGGTTTAGATGATAGAACAAATGCAATGCAATGACGCATTTTTAAATGTCTTCAAAAATGCAACCTTAATTGCCAGAAATCGAACTTGGGAACTCTAGTCTAGAACCCTACAGCTTAGTCCACTGTGTCACAGAGGCTATTAAAAAAAAAAAAAAAGATGGAAGGCAATCTCGAGTATGGATACGATACATGCTGTTGTCTTCTATTTCCAGTCATAAATACATTAGAAGAGAATACTGACAGAGAGAGAGAGAGAGAGAGAGAGAGAGAGAGAGAGAGAGAGAGAGAGAGAGAGAGAGAGAGAGAGAGAGAGAGAGAGAGAGAGAGAGAGAGAGAGAGAGTACACCTAACTTTATTCAATGGAAATCGCCTCGTACGCTCTTATTTCCCTCTTCTTCTTTCTCTCTCTCTTTTATTTCAGTGACACTTATCAGATCTTAAACTAGAATTCTTAAATCTATGAATGAATTAAGCATCTACAATTTTCTAAGGTAGAGAATTCCTAATATCAAATATTCCTACACTAAAATAAATATAAAAAACAAATTGTTGCTGCAGAACTTTTCTTGAAGAAATAGGTTTATGGGAAGAAGTTCTCCAGCTACGACTAATACAAGTGTAGCAAAGCTACATCTGCTGCTAGTACTTATTTTTGCAAAAAAATAAATCATTACATAATTATTTCTTCTTTTGAAAGTTTGTGTACAAGACTATGCATTTGAAATTTTCTTCCCAAAGAAAATTCCACAATCTCTCGAGCGTGCTCTCTTACCACTACTAAAAAAAAATGGATCTCTCGAGTGTCATTTCTCCTTCATTTAAAAAAAAATTTATTTTTGCACTTAACATTGTTTCCTAATTCTACATTTGAGAACTACATCAAAGTTTAGATGCTTCATTTATTCTACCTTTCTGTGGGATCTTCTTTCACGAAGGCAAAGCAGTGCAGGCGTTAAGGAGAGGGAAGTTCGGCGTCACAATCATGCACTACAGATACCTTTATATTCTTATGCCATGACTTCTGGAAGTCTTGAATAGAAAAATGTGGCTTGTGTACTACCCCCCCCCCCCCTCCCCTGATGTGATAAACACTGAAGAAGGAAAGTTTTGTCTTATCTCCTTCTTTATGTGGACAGTTTCAAATGCTTGATGGAAATGGCTTAGGGTCAAGTGAGTAAAAATACTAATAGCTAAAAATAACCTTCGGTTATTTCAACTCGCACAACTCAACTGCTTGGGCTATTGGGATATTCCTCAATACCTTAGAACTTGTATACCGGACATCATTATGTCTTCTTATTTTTATACTACTACTACTACTACTACTAATAATAATAATAATAATAATAATAATAATAATAATAATAATAATAATAATAATAATAATAATAATAATAATAATAATAATAATAATAATAATAATAATAATAATCAATACTTGTGAGGAGTTTCTTTAACAAAACTAATAATAAAATGAACAACAATGCAGAACCACATATATTCTTAATGACTCCACGTAATTTATTACTAAAAAGGGAAATAAATGGCAAGGTCGTTCCCTTGTATAAATCTTGAGATAATGTGAATCAGCGCCTACAAGAGATATAAGTTAGAAGTTACATGGGACGAACTACATTATGTCCAAAAATTGATGTTATTTAAATAACGAACAAATCAGATCATACAGCTTTTCTCCAACGATCCAGGTATGGGAATATTCTTAGGAAAGCTACCTTAAGAGTAGATCAAAGGTATTTTGTGAGTCGGAAACATGAAACGGTCTTGAGCTGAGAGAATCCTTACCAATTCTGATCTATTTCAGATATGGGCTGACCTCCAAGTCGATACAATGAATGCCATCATTCTTAAACAACTTTTCTGTTATTGTTTGGGGATTCAGAAAATTCTCGTGAGGAACACAGACGCATTGTCCGATAAGCTACTCTACGACGTATGGAGGGTAATGTATATGCCAATATTTTATTCCTGAATCTAGGTGGGAATATTCAAATAACATTATTTATAAAGGATATGAAAATGTTACTGTTTCAGCTGCTACTTAAGTTTATCATTGTGCTTTTTTCAATGACAAAAGTATTTATAAAATATTTTTTTATTAAAGGTGGTAATTTTAAATATATTTCTCAGACCTTCATGAAAGATCCTAAATACTGTGTATGTTTATACACAAATAAGTTAGCTAGTGCATATAATGTACTTATTCAACCTTTTCCAACACAGGAAAACCCAATGAAGAACCTGTTTCGCATAACCATCGACAACTGTCCTAATTTAACAGCCAGCTCCATCCATCAGCTCCTCGATATGTGCAATGACCTCACTCTTGTGAGGATCTGGAGCTGTTTTTTCATCTCTAAAGATGATTACTTGAAGCTAAACAAGAGAGTCAAAACGGAGAACTGTGACCTATACTTGGAATGGTTCGGCTGGACCGGCTGAGCAAAAGAAAGCACTGTACCAGCAATTTCCTATCCCTCACCATGTTTGATGAAGGTCAGGGAGTTACTAAGAATGTTAGAAGCTTAAAAAGCTGCTTAGCACTGCTTTTTATGGGGCTTAAGCTGTAAGTTGTTAGCAGTAGGCTTACTAATAACCATGCCTACTTGTGTATGCGGATTGCAGATACGATGGAGAAATTTTATATTGTTCATATTCCACATTGAGTTTTCATACAAAAGTATGCTGCACTATTATCATTTATTCTAACTTCACTGAATGAAATGAAAATGGTATACAAAGAGTAACGTCATTTGTATAGTGCTTGTATGTTCGCTTATCCAACACTTTCCGTTTATTTCCTCAATAGATACAATGCAAAATATATGGACTCCATTTTTACAAATATTAGATATTAACTCTCTCTCTCTCTCTCTCTCTCTCTCTCTCTCTCTCTCTCTCTCTCTCTCTCTCTCTAAATGTTTATATGGTCTTTATTCGAACAAAGGTACAGATACATACTATATATCCATAATGAATACTAAAATACATAAAATAAAATAAAAAAATAAAACTACACTGCTTTCGAAATTTTGGGTAGAGGGAGATGAAAACTGGACAACCAAAAACATTAGAGAATAACCAAGATACCTTAGCAGTATAACCTACCCATATGTTACAATGAAATGAAGATAAATAATAATAATCAGAAGAATATATGAATACGATATTATCCCTTCTTATTATCTAAGCAATGATAATATATACGTCATATATGAGAAACAAGTCTGTGTATAAATATCTTGGGCGCATACAGTAGTTGTACATATCATTTTATAATGTGATTTACAGTTTCTTATTTTTTATAAGCATCTTCATTCTTACTTAATTTCTTTTATATATATTCTGCTTATTTATTATTAATCAGAGACAGTTAAGGGTTGTTAGCAAAGTTTCTGCAAACTTATTTATTTAGCAATGCATATAGAGTACTTTTTTCAGTGCTTAGACAATGCTAAATTATGTTCATATTGATACAGAATCAAAAATAGAATATAAAAAAATACGTTATTTATCTACATACTTCATCTGATTCTATTATAGTATACGGTCTTCCTCACTATACTTAGTCTGTTGTGCAATAACCTAACCTAATCAACAAGGTTAGAGTATGGTGAAAAAGACTGCAGATAGTGAGGTAGACCGAATCCTACAGTAGCATCCATTTATAAGTAATCTAATATCTTGTTTTGTAATAAAATAAATTCTCGTATTTTCCATAATGCGTAATGCTGTACAATAATTTGGTGTATTTGAGACAGTTTAACATACTTTGTCTATTTGAGTCATTATGCTTCAAAACAAAGGCAGTTGATGTGTGAATCAAATAAAGTGTAAGCTGGAATATTTTTCTCTCAATACCTCTATTTTCAGGACCTAGCCTCGATAAACAGTGTAACTTGAGAAACGTGAGAAGAATTTTTTGGTGTTATATTTTCTTATGATTTGCCACTATATTCGTGATCTACCCTAATCCAAAACGCACTCTACAATGATACAGAGTAGACAAAATATTTAGCATACAGTAATTATAACTAAACAAAGGGTTACACTACGTTAGGTGTTACATATATATATATATATATATATATATATATATATATATATATATATATATATATATATATATATATATATATATATATATATATATATATATATATATATATATATATATATATATATATATATATATATTGAACATAGGGTAATTACCATTTATCAACATAACTCACTATAATGGATAATTGTTGTTTATATTCATAACTCAACATATCCTAACCTGACTCTTATGTTAAGTAGTTATTACTTTCTTACTTTATTAATAGTGCGCTTTCTGAATTACGTTAAATCACAAAACTGATTGTCGACCACAAACTGTCATGGCACTTTTTGTTTTAACAAATGCGACGGGGGCATTTTCTTCATAATTTGCTGCTTAAATAAAATTGTTTATCATGCTATCTTCCGGGGTTATATGGACCGCACTTAAACAAAGCTAAAATTATCTTAGCTATCAAGCAAGTAGAAAATGTCCTGCAATTACTAACAAACATCAGCAAGCAAAGAAGAATCGCTAAAAGAAAGGAATGCAAATTTAGCTGATTAATAAAAAAAAAAAACTGTATAGCTAATATGCAGACACGGAATAAGAAAAGGTCCATTAATTGTACTCTCGTATGTAAAGATAATTATTACTTCTATAGCATACACACACACACACACACACACACACAAATAATGATAAAAGATTAGGGGAAGTAGCCTCATTAAGATTGCTGTACACAAATGCTGACGGGGTAGCTGGTAAGGCAGTAGAATTAAAGGATAGGATTTGCAACATTAAGGTAGATATAGGCTAGTAGCGGTTACAGAGACTATGTTAAGTGAGGACATAAAAAGTGTCACAGCTTTTCCTATGGGCATCAGAATATTAAGGGTTGAAAGATCTGAGAGGACTGGTGGAGTGATAGCACTGCTTATAAGAGAAAGGATTCAGGTTGAAGATAAAAACTTGGCTATATAAGTGAGTTCAAGGACATTCTTGTTGCTCGCATAAGTACCAGGTCAGAGAGCATTATAATGACTGTTGAATATAACCCACCAAGGAAGCAACATAGGCTAGAAGTTTATGAGGAAAGTCATATAGGTACTATTAAGGTTATAAACTCAGATGTTAACATTGCACGTGAAAGAAAATGTAGAAATTTGATTATGGAAGATTTTAATCATAGAGAGATAGACTGAATAAATCTTGACCCACACAGTGGGAGGACTCAATTGGGGCAAGATTCCTAAACTGCATACAAGGGAATTTCCTACACCAACATGTACTGGAACCAACGAGGGCCAGGGGTGGGGACGAGCTATCGCTACTTGATCTACCATTAATAGATAATGTGCTGGATATTGAAAAACCTGAGTATGAACCACTAATTGGAAAGAGTGACCACTGTGTGTTGTTGATGGAGTATATTATCGAAGATGTTCTGCCTAAAAGTAGAGGCACTGAGGACATGAGGAGGAATTATCCAAAAGGAGATTACATCAGTTATTTACTGGAGGACCTTTTTTAACAACAAATCTGTACAAGAAATATACGACATATTTTGTGAGCAATATATGAAGATAGTAGAATGTTGCATACCTTAAACCAAAATATGAGTTATTCTTGCCAGAGAGATATGGTTCAATAATGAGCGTAAGAGAGCTAAGGAGTGCAGAAACAAAGGCTGGAAAAGGAGTAGAAGAAAAAGCATAAATGCCTGGCTGACTTATAAAAGAGTAAGAAATGATTACCTAAGTAAAAGAAGAAAGGCAGAGAGAGACTATGAAAGAGATATTACCAAGATGGCTAAAGAAATTTCAAACCTCTTCACAGCTTTATCAGAAGAAAACTGAAAGCCAAAGAACAGGTTTTAAAGCTAAAATGAGCGGATGGAAGCATCAGTGAGATGGATGAAGAGATCTGTGAAACATTGAACAAAAAGTTTTATTCACTATTTACAGCAGAAAATACCCCACCCCCTCAGACTGCAGAGAAAGGAGCTCGTAGGCCAGTATTAGAAAACATGATCTTTTCAGCCACAGAGGTATGCAGAATGCTGACGGAGTTAGATGCCCATAAAGCTACAGGTCCTTATGTTATATACCCTCATGTACTTAAAAAATGCACTAAATCAATATCGGTGGCACTATGTATTATATTTGAATAGTCGTTGGAATCTGGGGAGATTCCAAGATGCTGGAAACAAGCAAACGTGGTACCTATCTTCAAAATGGGAGGGAAGGATACAGCTCTAAACGATAGATCTGTTTCCTTGACCAGCATAGTCTGCAAAGTCATGGAAAAACTACTAAGGAAACATAACTCTCTTCACTTGGAATTCTTCAACTTTTTGTTATTGAGACAACATGGCTTCAGAAAAGGTACATCAACAGTAACAAACTTATTAGAATTTTATGATGAGGTAAACCGAATCTTACAGGAATGAGAGGGCTGAGCAGATTGCATATTCCTAGACTTCCAGAAGGCATTTGACACGGTCCCACACAGGAGACTTATTAAGAAGCTGCAAGCAATGGCGAGAATAGGTGGAAATTTCTTGGAATGGATAAAAACTTATTCAGTAGGAAGGGAACAGAGGGTTAGAGTAAGGCACTCAGTGTATAAATGGAGAAGATTTAGTAGTAGAGTTCCACAGGGTTCCGTATTAGAGCCACTTTTGTTCCTTGTGTATGTAAATGACCTACCAGAGTCTATAAATTCATTCATGAATATGTTTGCAGATGATGCAAAGATTGTGAAGAAAGTAAAAGACGAGAATGATGGTAGAGAACTTCGGGAAGAACAAAATAGTCTGCATGAGTGGTCAGAGAAGTGGCTAATGAAATTCAATAATTCTATATGTAGTGTAATGAGAAGACCCAAGCTTGCATACTCAATAGCAAGAACAGCACTTTAAGAGATGGAGAATGAGAAAGATCTAGGAGTGAACATACTGGTCGATATCTTTGGAAATGCATGTAAATAGCATAGTAAGGACAGTATATGCTTTCTTAGCAAATGTATGGGTAGCCCTCAGGCACATGGACAAGGAAATGTTCAGAAATATTTGCGTAACCTATGTGAGGCCAAAGCTTGAATATGCAGCCCCTTTTGGAATCCACACTTGAAAAATGCGCATATGTAAGCTGGAAAAAGCTGGTGCCAGAAATATGCAATCTCAATTATAATGAGAGGGTGAGGGAATTAGAATTACCATCATTTGAAGCTAGAAGAATGAGAGGGGATATGGTGACGGTTTTTAAATTTTTTCATGGTTATGAGAGAGTTTAAGGGATCGATATTTTGATATGGCTGGCACTAGAACTAGAGGTCATAGTTTGAATCTTCATAAGAAAACTTCTTTGCAGGATGTAAGGAAGTACTTTTTTAGTGTAAGAGTAGGTAGTGATTGGAATTCGCTCAGCGAGGAGATAGTTAATGCTAATTCAATCCATAGTTTTAAGGACACGTATGATAAGTATCACTAAGTACTAAAAGCGAGGAGGTAATTAATGCTAACTCAATCAATAGATTTAAGGACACGTATGATAAGTATCACTAAGTACTAAAAGCGAGGAGGTAATTAATGCTAACTCAATCAATAGATTTAAGGACAAGTATGATAAGTATCACTAAGTACTAAAATGGAACCGACCAGGAGACGGGGAGTTACGAGCATTTGGCTCTTTCCCGTAAGCACAATTAGGTGATTACACACACACACACACACATGAAAGAAATGAAGAAGAGAAGAAAAATTTTCGTTACGGAATACTTCCAGACAAAGGGGAGATAAAGAAGATAATGACAGAAGATCAGGGGATGGGGCCTCATTAAGATTGTTATACACAAATGCTGATGGATTAGCTGGTAAGGCAGTAGAATTAAAAGATAGGATTCACAACAGTAAGGCAGATATAGTAGCAATTACAGAGACTAAGTTGAGTGAGGACATAAACAGTGTCACAGTTTTTCCTAAGGGCTTCAGAATACTAAGGGTCGAAAGATCTGAGAGGACTGGTGGAGGGATAGCACTGCTCATAAGTGAGAGGATTCAAGTTGAAGAGATAAACTTGGCTATAGAAAGTGAGTTCAGGGAATTTCTTGTTGCTCGCATAAATACTGGGTCAGAGAGCATTATAATAACTGTTGTATACAACCCACCAAGGAACCAAAATAGGCTTGAAATTTATGAGGAAAGTCATATAGGTACGATTGAAGTCATAAACTCAGTTGTTAACATGGCGCGGGAGAAAAAATGTAGGATTTTGATTATGGGAGACTTTAATCATAAAGAGATAGATTGGATAAATCTTGACCCACACAGTGGTGAGGACTCCTTTGGGGCAAGATTCCTAGATTGCGTACAAGGGAATTTCCTACACCAACATGTAATGGAACCAACAAGAGCCAGGGGTGGGGATGAGCCATCACTACTTGATCTGGTGTTCACAGATAATGTGTTGGATATTGAAAATATTGAGTATGAACCACCAATTGGAAAGAGTGACCACTGTGTGTTGTTGATGGAGTATATCATTGAAGACATTCTTCCTGAGAGTAGAGGCACTGAGGACATGAGGAGGAACTATCAGAAAGGAGATTACATCAAAATGAATGAGCTTTTTGCAGTTATTGACTGGAGAACCTTATTTTACAACAAATCTGTACAAGAAATGTATGACATCTTTTGTGAGAAATATGGGAAGATTGTAGATTGCTGCATACCTGTCACCAAAGTAGGTGTAATTCATGCCAGAGAGAAATGGTTCGATAATGGGTGTAAAAGAGCTAAGGAGTGGAGAGACAAATGCTGGAAAAGGTATAGGAGGAGAAAAAACATAAATGCCTGGCAAACCTACAAAAGAGCAAGAAATGACTACCTAAGTAAAAGGAGAGAGGCAGAGAAAGATTATGAGAGGGACATCACCAGGAAGGCGAAAGAAAATCCCAAGCTTTTCCACAGCTTTATCAGAGGAAAACTGAAGGTAAAAGAACAGGTTTTAAGGCTAAAGAGAGCGGATGGAAGCATCACTGAGACGGACGAAGAGATCTGCAAAGAATTGAACAAGGAGTTTCAGTCAGTATTTACAGTAGAAAATACCCCACCCCCTCAGATTGCAGTGATAGAAGCTCAAGGGCCGGTATTAGAGAACATCAACCTTACAGCCACAGAGGTATGCAAAGCGCTGATGGATTTAGATGTTCATAAAGCTACAGGTCCTGATGACATATCCCCTCATGTGCTTAAAAAATGCGCAAACACAATATCAGTGGCACTAAGTATCATATTTAAGGAGTCATTGGAGTCGGGGGAGATTCCAAGATGCTGGAAACAAGCAAATGTGATACCTATCTTCAAAAAGGGAAGGAGGGATACGGCTCTGAACTATAGACCAGTTTCCTTGACCAGCATAGTTTGCAAAGTTATGGAGAAACTACTAAGGAAACATATCTCTCTTCACTTGGAATCCTTCAACTTTTTGTCAGTGAGGCAACATGGCTTCAGAGAAGGAAGATCAACAGTAACAAACTTATTAGAATTTTATGATGAGGTAAGCCAAATCTTACAGGAAAGAGAGGGCTGGGCAGATTGCATATTCCTAGACTTCCAGAAAGCGTTTGACACTGTTCCACATGGGAGACTTATTAGGAAGCTGCAATCAATGGCTAGAATAGGTGGAAATGTCTTGGAATGGATAAAAACTTACTTAGAAGGAAGGGAACAGAGGGTTAGAGTAAGACACTCAGTGTCTGAATGGAGAAGAGTTAGTAGTGGAGTTCCACAGGGTTCAGTTTTAGGGCCACTTTTGTTCCTTGTATATGTAAATGACCTACCAGAGTCTGTAAATTCATTCATGAATATGTTTGCAGATGATGCAAAGATTGTGAAGAAAGTAAAAAACGAGAACAATGGTAGAGAACTTCAGGAGGATCTAAATAATCTGCATGAGTGGTCAGAAAAGTGGCTAATGAAATTCAATACCTCAAAATGTAAGGTAATGAGAATGGGTACAAGTGCAAGAAGGCCCAAGCTTGACTACTCGGTGGCTGGAGTACAACTTCAGGAGACAGAAAATGAGAGAGATCTAGGAGTAAACATATTGGCAGATTTGTCTCCAGAAATACATATAAATGGCGTAGTAAGGGCAGCATATGCATTCTTATCAAATGTAAGGGTAGCCTTCAGGCACATGGACAAGGAAATGTTCAGAAATATTTATGTAACCTATGTGAGGCCAAAACTCGAATATGCAGCCCCCTTTTGGAATCCGCACTTGAAAAAGCACATAGCTAAGCTTGAAAAGGTTCAAAGACATGCCACAAAACTGGTGCCAGAAATACGCAATCTCGGTTATGATGAGAGGCTGAGGGAATTAGACTTGCCATCACTCGAAGCTAGAAGAGTAAGGGGGGATATGGTGACAGTCTTTAAATTCCTTCATGGTTATGATAGAGTGGATAGGGATCGATATTTCGATATGGCTGGCTCTAGAACTAGAGGTCATAGTTTGAAGCTTCGTAAGAAAACTTGTTTGCAGGATGTAAGGAAATACTTTTTCAGTGTAAGAGTAGTTGATAATTGGAATTCGCTAAGCGAGGAGGTAGTTAATGCTACCTCAATCCATAGTTTTAAGGACAGGTATGATAAGTATCACTAAGTCTAAAAATGGAACCGATCAGGAGACGGGAAGATACGAGCTTTGGGCTCTTTCCCGTAAACACAATTAGGTAATCACAATTAGGTAATCACACACACACACACACACACACACACACACACACACACACACACACACACACAAATGCCTGGCAAAGCTACAAAAGAGCAAGAAATGACTACCTAAGTAAAAGAAGAAAGGCAGAGAGAGATTATGAAAGGGACATCACAAGCAAGGCTAAAGAAAATCCCAAGCTTTTCCACAGCTTTATCAGAGGAAAACTGAAGGTAAAAGAACAGGTTTTAAGTCTTAAGAGAGCAGATGGAAGCATCAATGAGACGGATGAAGAGATCTGCAAAGAATTGAACAAGGAGTTTCAGTCAGGATTTACAGTAGAAAATACCCCAACCCCTCAGATTGCAGAGATAGGAGCTCATGGGCCGGTATCAGAGAACATCATCATTTCAGCCACAGAGGTATGCAAAGTGCTGATGGAGTTAGATGTCCATAAAGCTACAGGTCCTTATGATATATCCCCTCATGTACTTAAAAATTGCACAAACGCAAGTTTGTGGCACTAAGTATCATATTTAAAATGTCACTGGAGTCTGGGGAGATTCCAAGATGCTGGAAACAACCGAACGTGATACCTATCTTCAAAAAGGGAAGGAGGGATACGGCTCTAAACGACAGACCTGTTTCCTTGACAAGCATAGCTTGCAAAGTTACGGAGAAACTACTAAGGAAACATATTTCTCTTCACTTGGAATCCTTCAACTTTTTGTCAGTGAGACAACATGGCTTCAGAAAAGATAGATCAACAGTAAGAAACTTATCAGAATTTTATGATGAAGTAAGCCGTATCTTACAGGAAAGAGAGGGCTGGGCAGATTGCATTTTCTTAGACTTCAAGAAAGCATTTGACACTGTCCCACATGGGAGACTTATTAAGAAGCTGAAAACAATGGCTAGAATAGGTGGAAATGACTTGGAATGGATAACAACTTACTTAGAGGGAAGGGAACAGTTAGAGGAGTTAGTAGTGGAGTTCCATAGGGTTCAGTTTTAGGGCCATTTTTGTTTCTTGTAAATGACCTACCAGATCTGTAAATTCATTCATGAATATGTTTGCAGATGATGCAAAGATTGTGAAGAAAGTAAGAAACGAGAACAATGGTAGAAAACTTCAGGAAGATCTAAATAGTCTGCATGAGTGGTCAGAAAAGTGGCTAATGATATTCAATACTTCAAAACGTAAGGCAATGAGAATGGGTACAATTGCAAGAAGGCCCAAGCTTGACTACTCGGTGGAAGGAGTTCAACTTCAAGACAGAGAATGAGAGAGATCTAGGAGTAAACATACTGGCAGATTTGTCTCCAGAAATGTATATAAATGGCATAGTAAGGCAGCATATGCTTCCTTAGCAAAGGTAAGTGCAACCTCCAGGCACATGGACAAGGAAATGTCCAGAAATATTTATGTAACCCATGTGAGGCTAAAACTTGAATATGCAGCCCCCTTTTGGAATCCGCACTTGAAAAAGCACGTAGCTAAGCTTGAAGAATTTCAAAGACATACCACGAAACTGGTGCCAGATATACGCAATCTCAGTTATGATGAAGGGCTGAGGGAATTATACTTATCATCACTCGAAGCTAGAAGATTGAGGGGGATATGGTGACAGTCTTTAAGCTCCTTCTTGGTTATGATAGAGTGGATAGGGATCGATATTTTTAATTGGCTGGCACTAGAACTAGAGGCCATAGTTTGAAGATTCGTAAGAAAACTTATCTGCAGGACGTAAGAAGTATTTTTTTAGTTTAAAAGTAGTTGATAATTGGAATTTGCTAAGCGAGGAGGTAGTTAATGCTAACTCAATCCATAGTTTTAGGGACAAGTATGATAAGTATCTCTAAATACAAACTGGAACCGATCGGGAGACAGGAAGATACGAGCCTTGGGCTCTTTCCCGTAAGCACTATTAGGTAATCACAATTAGGTAATCACACACACACACATAGGTAAATCACATCTATGGTGGTCAACCACAAACTATATAAATAAGCTGGAAGATTTTCAAAGACAATTCACGAAACTGGTTCCAGAAATACGTAATCTCAGTAATTAGGGGAGGCTGAGGGAATTAGGCTTACCATCACTTGAAGCTGGAAGAATAAAGGGGATGGTCACGGTTTTTAAATTCCTTCATGGTTTTGACAGAGTTTATAGGGATCGATATTTTTATATAGCTGACTCTTGACCTACGGGTCATAGTTTGTAGCTGCGGAAAAAAGCATCTTTGCAGGATGTAAGGAAGTACTTTTTTTAGTGTAAGAATAGTTGATGATTGGAATTGGCTATGCGAGGAGGTAGATAAAGCTAACCCAATTCATAGTTTTAAGGACAAATAGGATAAGTATCACTGAGTATAAACATTGGAACCGACCAGAAGACGGAGAGTTATGAGCATGGGGCTCTTTCCCGTAAGCACAATTACGTTATTATATATATATATATATATATATATATATATATATATATATATATATATATATATATATATATATATATATATAGAGAGAGAGAGAGAGAGAGAGAGAGAGAGAGAGAGAGAGAGAGAGAGAGAGAGAGAGAGAGAGAGAGAGAGAGAGAGAGAGAGAGCATTAGTTCTAAACTTTATTTTAAAACGGCTGGATATTCCATGTCTTGTATTATTACATTCATGAACTTAAAATTTCACTATAAAATGACATGGTTATGATGTAGTGAGTGAAAGATTTACATGCATTCAGGGGTGTGGCTGCTGGGATGTCTGATCATTTTTTGGTTGAAGCAAAAGTGGTAGTAGCAAAAGAGTGGGGAAATAGTGTGGGGGGATGTAGAAGGGAAATAGTGAAGGTGGAAGAGTTGAAAAAGCCAGAGATGAGACAGGAATATCAGGACAGGTTGAGAGTGGCATATGACAGGGTGAAAGAAAGAGAAGTGGGGGAGTTAGGGGAGGAATGGGGGTTGATGACAGAATGTTTTGTGGGACATGCAAGTGATGTGTGTGGAAAGAGGTTTGTTGGAGGTGGCATGAGGAGGGGCAGTGAGTGGTGGAATGAAGGGGTGAAAATGAAGGTGGAAAAGAAAAAGAAGGCTTTTGAGGAATGGCTGCAGTGTAAAAGTAGGGAGAAGTATGAAAGATATAGGGAGAAAAATGTGGAAACCAAGCAGAAGGTAGAGGAAGAGAAGAGGTTGGCAAATGTTAGGTGGGGACAGGATTTTAGTAGGTCATATGAGCAGAATAAAAAGAAGTTTTGGAAAGAAGTGAAGAGAGTAAGGAAAGGTGGATCGAGGATGGAAGAGACAGTGAAAGATGTGAATGGACAGATGTTAAGAGGGAACGATGCAAGGAAAAGATGGGCAGAATATTTTGAGTGCTTGCTGAATGTTGTGGTAGATAGAGAGGCAGCTATAGTGACAGTGGGAGGGGTTCAAGGGCCAGTAATGGGAGATGAAAATGAGAGAGAGATTACAAGAGAGGAGGTGAAAAGGGCATTGTATGAAGCAAAAGCAGGTAAAGCACCTGGAATGGATGGTGTGAGAGCAGAGATGTTGAAAGAAGGGGGTGTGACTGCATTGGAATGGTTAGTGAGAGTGTTTAATATATGCTTTATGTTGTCATTGGTGCCAGTGGAATGGGTGATTGCCTGTATAGTGCCCCTATACAAAGGTAAGGGAGATATGTATGAATGCAGTAATTTAAGGGGTATAAGTTTGTTGAGTGTGGTAGGAAAAGTGTATGGTAGGATACTGGTTAATAGGATGAGGGATAAGACAGAATATGTGATCGCGGAAGTGCAGAGTGGTTTTAGGAGAGGTAGAGGTTGTATAGATCAGATTTTTATAGTTAGGCAGTTACGTGAGAAATATTTAGCAAAAGGGTAAGGATGTGTATTTTGCATTTTTGGATCTGGAGAAAGCATATGATAGAGATGATAGAGAGGCTATGTGGAATGTTTTGAGATTATATGGAATTAATGGTAAATTGTTGCATGCAGTGAAGAGTGTGTATGAGGGCAGTAGAGTTTGTGTTAGGGTAGGGAATGAAGTGAGTGAGTGGTTTCCAGTGAGTGTGGGACTGAGACAGGGATGTGTGATGTCACCATGGCTGTTCAATTTGTATATTGATGGAGTTGTAAGAGAGGTGAATGAGCAAGTGCGTGGTCGAGGTTTGAGAATGGTAGATAGGGATGATAACGAGTGGGAGCTGAATCAGTTGTTGTTTGCAGATGATACTGTGGTGGTGGCAGATTCAGAGGAAAAGCTGTGTCAGTTAGTGTCAGAATTTGGAATGGTGTGTGAGAGAAGGAAGTTGCGAGTGAATGTGGGAAAGAGTAAGGTTATGAGGTGTACAAGAAATGAGGATGGCGCTGGATTGAATGTTATGTTGAATGGAGAGACACTTGAGGAGGTTAATCAGTTTAAGTATTTAGGCTCAGTTATAGCTGCAAATGGTGGAGTGGAAGCAGATGTGTGTCACAGAGTGATTGAAGGATGTAAAGTGTTGGGTGAATTGAAAGGAGTGATGAAGAATAGAGGGTTGGAAATGAATGTTAAGAAAGTTTTGTATGAGAAAGTGGTTGTGCCAACTGTGATGTATGGATCAGAGTTATGGGATATGAAAGTATGTGAGGGACGGAAACTAAATGTGTTTGAGATGAAATGTCTGAGGAGTATGATTGGTGTATCATGATTGGATAGGGTTAGGAATGAAGTGGTGAGAGCAAGAACGGGTGTGAGGAGAGAAATTGCAGCCCGAGTAGATATGAATGTTCAGAGATGGTTTGGCCATGTGGAAAGGATGGATGATGAAAGGCTGCTGAAAAAGGTGATGAATGCGAGAGTTGATGTGAGAAATGCTAGAGGGAGGCCTAGGTTTGGATGGATGGATGGAGTAAGGAGAGCCCTGAATGATAGGATGATGGATGTGAGGGAAGCAAGCGAGCATGCTAGGAATAGGAATGAGTGGCGAGCGATTGTGACGCAGCTCTGATGGGCATCTGCTGTTACCACGGGGCTGCATCTTACAGAGGTAGCCCTGTGGTAGGGGCAGTAGGAGGAGTTGGCAGTTGTGAAGCGACACAGGTTGTGGAAGAGCCGGGAGGACGGGCTGTGGCACTCCAGCAGTGCCATTTGAACGGTCGCTAGCTCCCTCGTCATTGCCCATAGAGCAAAGTAATCCCCCTATTTGTTTTCCTTTTTATATGTCGGCTACCCCCAAATTAAAGGGGGGAAACAACCAAGGTAGATAGATAGAATAGATAGTCTTCTTAACGGATTTTTTCTTGCTGTGAAATCACAGTATGTAAACTGACAGATGCAAGCAGTTTCAACGTTTATCCGTGTATTTATAAATTTAAAAAAACAAATCTAGTGGTGTATACATAGTACGAAATACCCTTAAAGGTTGAATGCAACACAAGGAACGGTTTTCATTTCAAAGGTGGATGCAAAATACCAAATAGTGGTTTTAAGACTCGAAGAAATAAACCTGACATAAGGTCTACTATATCCGTGTCCTTAAACTACGTAATAATAATCTATCTAAAATACATGGCCCCATTCCCCCTAGTAAGGAGGGTGGCCGAGCCAAAGAACACGCAGACACCAGGAAACTTACTATGAGGTACATGTGCGTTTCCTGAGCAATAACGTCAGCTAAGTAACCAACTTTAGAAGAGTATGTACCTCTTATCCTACCTGACCGAGGAATCGCCCACTCCGAAGGTGATATTTGGAAAAAGGAAATTTTCCCCACCAAACAAATTCTTTAAATAAAGCCTTTGTGACGAAAAACTTCAACGAAAAACATTGCTCTCTTTACCAAAAACTTCAACGAAAAACGTGTGTGACCAAAATCCTTTGCAACAATATAAACAAAAAATAAAAACAGCGAAAAATACAACGTTTTTATGACCATTATAACAGATCAAGATTCGTTTTATGCACCCCTTCCATAGCCTACCCGAGAAATGAATGTTACCAACACTGCCTGGATTGTGCTGTTCTGCTTTATAAATTCCCAATTAAATCTCTTAAGGTATGCAAAGCTTAAAATCTGAGTTAGGTTAGATTAGCTGGGTTAGGTAAGACCAGGTTAGGTTAATTGGGTAATTTATGTACTCACCGCCCCCAACCAAAATCGGCCATAATAAAAAAAAAAACAGTGATTTCCGAGGAAAGCAATTATCAGATTCATTCAAAATATATTGAAACTTGTTAAAAAAAATTGGTTTAACCAAAAATTGAAGGGTTGCATAAAACGGATTAACACAAAAACCTTACCGAAAAAGAAAGAAAAAAAAAAGGAATGTGTTTTTTCCTTATCATATTTTTCATGAGAATTTGGCGCTCTGATCTCGATTGTTCAGTGTAACTTTAACAACTTATATATGACAGCACCAAGGAGAATATATTAAAAAATAGAAATCATTCCCAAACAACAACTGATTATTTCTGGTGAAAAAAGTAAATTTATGGCCTATGCAAAACAAAATTACTAAGCTATCCAAACCAAGCAATGCAATATTTTTGATGGGCAAAGGGAGGTGGAATTTTTTTTTTCTTTTTTGACTGGAACTAATAAAATAACAGAACATCCCCAACAAATGAAATGAAAATAGAGACCATTGAAATAATTCATAAACCAATTGAAAAAAAAATGGTTTGAACTATCCGAATAACCACTTCAAACCTAACCTAACCTAATTTCATGAATTCGATGAGATTTATTCCTGATGGGGAGCAGAATAGAAAATATTTACTAAATAGCTTAAAAAATATTAAAATATCAACTTGGCATAATCCTTATACTAATAATAAACAAGGTTTCTCTGATGGTGTTACAGGATTAGGTGTCTGGGGTCTAGTAAACATGAGTAACCCCAGAAACCCCACGTAAATTCAAATAACCTCTGAAATTGTTAGCTTACGTTAGGCTAGTTTAGGTTAAGCTAGGTTAGACTAAGCTATGCTACGCTAGGTTAGGCGACTTGCTTTGTAAATATGAATAACCCTAGACCACCCTGGGGTTAATCTTCTTCACATGAACTGGTATCTCTAATGGTGGTATTGCAGGGCTAGCTAACTTGTGAAAAAAGAACCAATATCAGTTTGACAATTTCACAGGGAAATAAACAAGGTTTCTTGAAAGATTTTACCAGATTAAATTAAACATCAAAATTCAGAAAACCAAAGCAATCAAAATGCAACCTTGAAATAATTTCTATATTATGAACATACAAGATTTCTAAAACAGTGTTATTGGATTAGTGACCCTGTATAAAAATGAAAAAAGGAACAATCACATTATCAGTTTGGCATAGTGCTTTCTCTAATGGTGTTGCAGGATTAGGATAAAATTAAAGATTAAAACAAAAACACAACAATCAAAATATCTGTTTGGCATAATCCTATATGAGAGAGGCATGGGTTGAGTATTTCAAGGAACTGCTAAATGATGAAGATGATACACTGGCACAGATTGTGGTTCTGGAAAATGAATGGAGAATGCCAATGTCAGGTGATGAGAACGATAGAGAAATAACAAAAGAGGAGGTACGTTTGGCATTGAGAGCAATGAAAGCAGGTAAAGCACCAAGGATAGATGGGTGTCAAGTAGAAAATATGTCAAATGGTGAGGAGGTATTAGTAGAATGGATGGTTAGGTTGTTGAATGTATATTTCAAGAAAGGGAGGGTACCAGTTGACTGGAGGAGTGCAAATATAGAGCCACTTATGAAGGGAAAGGAGTATGAGTGTAGTAGTTTTAGAAGAATTAATTTGTTGATTGGAGTTGGTAAGGTATATGGAAAATTGTTAATTGAGAGAATAAGAAAAGGTACTGAGAGATTGACTGGGGAAGAACAGTGTGGGCTTAGGAGAGGAAGAGGATGTGTGGATCAGGTGTTTGTGGTAAGACAAGTGTGTGAGAAGTTCTTAGAGAAAGGAGGGTTTTTTTTTTAGGCTTTTAAGGACTTAGATAAAGCATATGACAGGGCTGATAGAGAGGCATTGTGGAGTGTGTTGCAACTGTATGGAATACATGTAAGTTTGTTGAATGCGGTCAAGACTTTTTACTTGAATAATTGAGCTTGTGTGAGTCAGGAATGGTATGAGTGATTGGTTTGAGGTGTATGTAGGGTTACATAAATATTGTGTAATGTCTCCAAGGTTCTTTGATGTGCATATGGATGAAGTGGTAAGGGAAGTACATGAAAGAGTATTAGACAAAAGCTTAGAATTAGTGGGTGAGTATGGAAGGTTCTGGAAATTGAATCAATTTATGTTTGCAGATGACACAGCACTGGTGGCTAATACTGAGAATGAATTGAATCAATTGGTGGCTGAGTTGTTAGGGTATGTGAAAGAAGTAAGTTGCAGGTAAATATTGGTAAAAGTAGTCACGAGATGCACAAATACTGTTAATGTTGGCAGATTGAATGTAAAGCTGAATGGGGAGTTGCTTAAAGAAGTTGAGAGTTTTAAGTACCTGGGGTCACACGTGGCAAGGAATGGACAAGTGGATGCCGAGGTAAGTCATAAAAAGAAGGGTGCGAGTAAATGTCTAGGTGGATGACAGGTAGGTATCTAGGAATGAATGCAAGGAGAAAGGATCTAAGAAGGTGTGATTGTGCCAACAGCAATGTATAGAGCAGAGACTTGGACTGCAAGAAAGGATGAAAAGAGCAAGTTGAATTTAATGGAGATGAGGTATTTGCGAAGTACTATTGGTGTATCTAGAATAGATAAAGGAATGCGGAGGTCAGGCAGAGAATGGGTGTTGCAAGAAAGCTGTCAGATAGGATAGATCACATTGTGTTTAGTTGGCTTGGACACATAGAAAGGATGAATGGCGAATATAGTGTAGTGCAGAAGTGGTTTGAGTAAGGTAAAGAGGAAGACTTAAAATGAGATGGATGAATGGTGTGAAAAGGGTATTGGATGCACGTAGAATATCAGTGGTGCTGGGAAGAGAGTGTACAAGATATAGGAATGAGTGGAGGAAGATTGTATACAAGCGACGCAGGCCAAAGAGATTTCTCGAACTTATTAGCTCAGTGATCTGTGATGGATGGGGTGTGAGGAGAGTTGCCATTTGATGAAGTGGTGGGAAAAACCAGCTGCGGTGGTTGGGGCTCACTGCAGAATATCCGGATAAACTGGAGAAGACGCACCTCAGCACCATCAACCGGAGAAAACACTCCTCACAATTGGCCAACTGGAGATAATGCTTCTAATAATTAAGTAACAGGAGATAGAGTACCTTGTTACATTAGGTTAAGTTAGATTAGGTTTGTTTAAGTTAGGTTAGGTTGGGTGTGCTTATCTCCAGTTAGCAAATCATGAGGAGTGCCCTCTCGAGTTGACAGCACTGAGGTGCGTCTTCTCCAGGTTATCCGAATATCCTTGCTTGCCTACTATGAGAATGATCCAAGCCAGGTGGTAGGAGGGGAAATGTGGTAACTCTTCATCCCCAAGGAGCTAAGAGGAGTGGTTGAGGTATGTGAGAATCGTGGTAAATGTGCCTCTCTTGGCTCGGCCACTCCCCTTACATGGGGGAATGGAGCTATGTATATAGAAAAATAGATAGCCCTTTATTAGGAAAAAATAATGATTTCTCTAATGGTGTAGTAGGATTAGGCTTCTCTAATAGTACTGCAGGATCACCTAAACAGAATATAATCAAAACTCAAAAAAACCAGAACAATTAAAACATATGTTAGGCATAATCCTATTTTAAGGCGAATAATGTTTCTCTAATGATCTAGCCTAGCAGGATATGGTTTGTTACAGATAGAATTTCCCTTTTATTGGTTTGTTATATTTAATATCAACTAAATACATACTTCATCAAGCTATTTTGAACATGCAGAAGCTTCATTGAACTGATTTTCTTAAAAACAAATATGGCTACAAAACACTAAATATATCTACCTTGTAGAATTGTAATTGTTCTCAAGACACACAGATAAGTAACTTTGGTACACTGATGTTAATTACGTTCCACAATCATTCAATATCGTTTTTTCAAATTTACGAGAAATTATGCGTAACTTTCATTGCTGTCATAGGGTAATATTTTATCGTCTCTTCTACACTGTTGTGAAGAAATGCCTCTGGGCAGCGTCTCCAGATCCTTTTTTTTTTAAATCTGTAGATACACATGAAAAAATCTATAGAAATCTGTACTTAACTGTAGTTTAGTAAGTCTAAAAGTAGTTTGGTAGTTTGTGGTAGTTTACATATTGCAGAGAGTTGTTGGTGCTGAGTTGGGTGGGGAGTGGCGGTGAGGGATTGGAGATCCAGTCGTGCAGAGAGGTTGTACTTTTGGTGATGTTTATGCTTTGTTTACTGGCCGGTTTGAAATTTTTGATTTTTGGTTCATGCTGTTTTTCGGTATTATCATTATTGCTTGTCGCTCATACTGACTCATCATTGACGTTATGCCACATAATAGATAATATCAAGGTAAGAGTAAATTAATTCAATCTAATTCAAACTACAAGCTATCTAGGCTATAACCTGCAGTCATGGCATCTAAATTCACGTCGGATATGATTAGACCATTCACCGGTGAAGATGTGGTTGCATAGATAAAGAAAGTTCACTTGGTGGTGCAAAGATTTCTGATTTGGCTTCTTTTATTTCACTGTATTTGGAGGGGGATGCTCTTGCGTTGTATTTTGAAATGAGTGATAATGACCAGAATGATTCAGAAAAATAGTAGCTATGTTAAAAGAGGCATTTACTGACGGAGCCTTTGTAGCTTATGCCAAGTTGGTTACTTACTTTTTTACTTTTACTTTTTGTGGTTTATACCCTCCTGTAGAAGGCTTTGCCTCCTCACTGGCGGGTCTTAAGTTTATTTAAATATTCTTTTTTTACTTTTTATTTATCTCTCTCACACCTTGAAGGGCTCATTTATAGTAAAGAGTTCGATATCGTAGCATTTTTCAAATAAGTATGTTTTCAGTTTTTTCTTGAATTGCACCACATCATCACTGTCTCTGAGTAGCGCTGATAATTCATTATATAATCTTGGAGCACTATACTGATAGGTTCTACTACCAATATATCGATTAGATCTTGGCTCATGCAGTCTATATTTGTCATCTGCACGTTAGAGTCAAATGGACTGGGCAACCTGTTGATGTGCATGCAAATGACCTAAGACATTTGGCTGGGCTAGCTGGGTTCAAGGGGAATGGTTTGGAAAGCATTGTTTGTTTGGTTTTTGTCAATGGATTCCCAGATAAAATAAGTATAGCTTTGCAACAAGCCAATGAGGTTTTAACTCAGCCAGTTAGTGAACTGAATTACTGCAGTAAGAATTTTGTGCAAAAGTAATTATTCCTCAGTCTTTTTCTGAGAAATCAGATAAGGAGGATAGGGTTAAGATACCAAATGAAGACCGGCAGCAAAGTGGAGGGGATAGTACAGCTGATGAGGTGCATATTTTAACAAATACACATCCCAGGCGAACAAGACGGCAACATGCTTGGTTGGATAACTATGTTTCTGAGTTAGATAACTATATGTCTGAGTGAGGCAATTCTGTTGTAAATTTGCATTCATTATTTTTTTCTTTTTCTTTTAATTAGTATTAATTATAGGTTGTCTTGGTTTTTGTTGATTTGTGGATTTTCTGTTGTTTTTAAACAATTTTGTTTGTACTTCTACACAACTTGGTGTGTTGTATGATCTTGAGATCAGGGGGGCGTGTAGTTTAATGAGTCTAAAAGTAGTTTAGTAGTTTACATATGGTGGAGAGTTGTTGGTGCTGAGTCGGGTGATTACCTAATTGTGATTACCTAATTGTGATTACGGGAAAGAGCCCAAAGCTCGTATCTTCCCGTCTCCTGATCGGTTCCATTTTTAGACTTAAAAGTGAGTGGCGGTGAGGGATTGGAGATCCAGTTGTTGTGAAGAGAGGTTGTGTTTTTGGTGACGTTTATGTTTTGTTTACCGGCTGGTTTGGTATTTTTTTTTCTTTTTGGTACATGCCGTCTCTTGGTATTATTGTTATTGCTTGTCGCTCATACTGACTCATCATTGGCGTTATTCCACATAACACATAATATCAAGATAAGAGGAATTTAATTCAATTTAAACAACATTACCAAAATATAATCTGTAGAAAAATCTGTAACCTTTCCAGTGTGTTATTTACAGAACTTTTGCATTTATATGTAATTATCATTAAATTAAGCAATACAAAGCCCCCCCCCCAAAAAAAAGCACCATTAGTCTCTGACTCTCTTAATGCATTTATATCTGTATAGTATAGTATTTGTTGGTATAGAAACAGGGTAACCATTTTAATGATGAATTTAAAGTTTCAAAACTAAGGCTATGGATGGGAGAAAATTATAAACAGAAAGGTATTCATAATAATGAGGTTGAATAGTACAATTCAGAGAAAATTATAAACAAACATATTATACAATCAATCAAACAAAAATATTCTTCAATGAATAAGCATAATGAAAAACAGGAATAAAAATTTTGTCCCTTTATATATATATATATATATATATATATATATATATATATATATATATATATATATATATATATATATATATATATATATATATATATATATA
>JAXCGZ010019701.1:0-17500 GCA_037179515.1 Halocaridina rubra
GAAAAATCACGTGTTATGAATTGTACAGCAAATTTTAGTGTGTTTACTTATAATTATGGTTATATTTGTCGTTATTATTATTATTATTATTATTATTATTATTATTATTATTATTATTATTATTATTATCATATAACTTATGGAGGAGAGTTACGATTTAGAAAGCATATAAATAGTTAAAATCATAATTAAATTTTTATTTATTGTGTACGTGATGAGAGAGAGAGAGAGAGAGAGAGAGAGAGAGAGAGAGAGAGAGAGAGAGAGAGAGAGAGAGAGAGAGAGAGAGAGAGAGAGAAAAAAAAAAAAACTTCCCACCCACGTTTGGGTGACATCTCGTTTTGATCCCATCGTCATCTAGGGAACCTCATTTTGATATATAAAGAACTTTATCTTATCCTGAAAGTTCCTGGAATCGAATCCACGATCATTGTGACTTCGATCGTAACACCAAAGAGGACTGACCAGTCTATGTGGAAAACGCGCGCGCGCGCGCAGACAGACACACACACACACACACACACACACACACACACACACACACACACACACACACACACACACACACACACACACACACACACACACAGAATAGACCAAAAATAATTGTAAAAGGCTCCAATTTACAACTAAACTTCACTTTTCCCCTTGTGGACGGACCGAACCTGGACTGAATACCAAATGAAAACACTGAGGGTTGGGAAGTAAAACACTGCGCGCGCACACACACACACACACACACACACACACACACACACACACACACACACACACACACACACACACACACACACACACACACACACACACACACACACTTACTGATAGCCATGAACATATATGTCGAAAAACTCACATTAATGTATGCTCTGAGAAGTGCACATATATATATATATATATATATATATATATATATATATATATATATATATATATATATATATATATATATATATATATATATATATATATATATATATGCACTTATGCATTCATTTTACACATACATGGATGCAATGTTTTGGAATGAAATGCGAAACTAATATACATATTGATGTAGTAATATACACCATATTAGTTTAGAAAATAAACTTGTCAAGTAATATACAATTATTGACATCAGCCATGTAGCAAAGACTATTAGCATAAGTTTGATTATGTTAAATTATGCTAAATTATGTTAAATTAAGCCATTCGCATTCATGAAACCCATTAGGAAAATCTCTTTTTTTTTCCACTCTAATTCAGTAATCATATAAAATACATATTTATGGCGTTGCTTAATGTTCCCAAAACCAAGGAAAACCTCGAAGAGTGTCAGTGAAAAATGGTTAGATTTGGTATAAACCTGTCAGAACCAGGTAAAGAAATGTACGTGTGTGTTTGTATGTGTGTGTGTGAGAGAGAAAGGTGTGATAGTCTTTGACTGTGTGTAGTAGAGATTGAAAATGTCTCTCTTTGTGTTACAGAGAGAAAAAAATTGTGTGAAAAATGTGTAAACATTTGTTTTTGTGTGAGAAAGAAAAAAATATTTTCTGTGAGAAAGAAAATAATATGTATTTTGTGCCAGAGAAAGACAATATTTCTTTTGTGAAAGACAGAAATTTTTTTTCTTTGTATCAGTGTGAAAGAGAAAGAAAATGTCTGTGCATGAGACAAAAATGTGTCCGTCTTGATGTGCAGAAAGAAAATGTGAATGTATTTGCCTGTGTATTAAAGAGAGAGAAAAATGTGTAATCTGCGTGTGCAAGTGTGAGATTGAGAGAGAGAGTTGTATATTTTTGTCTACATAAATTTTACATATTACACCATGAAATATTTTTTACATATGGGTTGGTTTGTAAATTGCATAACACTGATATATATTACTGGAAAAAAAATTTGTAAATTATATAATTTACATATTCAGTATAAAAAACTGACATTTAGGTTTTTACATGATATTATCTGTGATATGAACAACTGATATGCTTTTTATATTGTAACTCCAAACTCGCTTATCTCATATCAGTTTGATAGTTATGAATGAGAAAATAATAGTATGAGGTGTGTACCATTTCGTATTCGTATATACGTATATTTGATTATATGTGTAATTAGTAGAATGTAATCAAGGACTATCTCCACATTCCAAGGAGTTCTGCACCACTCACCAGTTTTTAGAATCCTTTTCCGAGAGAAGTGACCAGCCGTTTTGAATAGATATCTAACTTTTTCATTGCCCATCAGTTTCGTTTTCGTAAAATAAATGAAGGAGAAATTAATCTTTATTAAAATTGATATAATTCTCTTCATAAATCTATTGCTCGATG
This sequence comes from Halocaridina rubra, assembly GCA_037179515.1. NCBI lineage: Eukaryota > Metazoa > Arthropoda > Malacostraca > Decapoda > Atyidae > Halocaridina > Halocaridina rubra. The sequence continues at coordinate 2,313 of JAXCGZ010019701.1, forward strand.
AACACAGAACTTCGCATTTGTACTATTATTCCTGTATTATTTTCTGTAATAATAATAATAATAATGATTATACTGATGAACTTATAAGAAAAGATGTGGCAGTGAAAATATATCTCTTTAGTTTTACACTACATGTACAGTTAAGTCTAATGTATACCATGAAAGAGCCTTCTGTAGAAGGATGTATCTTCCCCCCTAATGTATGACTTCTGTTGCAGGTTGGTAAAAATGTTATCTATCCCAACTTGGGTCAATTCGTGGAGGGTCAGAGCTCTCGAAGGGAGATCTCCTACTATCAGTGGGTGACGTTCTTTTTGCTGATTGAGGCTCTCATCATTTACCTGCCACGGCAGATTTGGCATCAGTTGACCCACAGTCAGTGCCTGCCCTTTGACTTTACTAACCTTCGACGCCGTGAGGACTGGGAAGACAAGAAAAACTTCCTGGTGTGGCATATGAAACAGACTAGGGGCAACCACGAGTATTGGCTCTGGCAGTATTTGCTAACGGAACTTCTGGCTATCGCTCTTCTGGCTTCCTTCTTCATCCTCACAGACGTGTTCCTAGGAGGGGACTTCTACAACTACGGTTTGGATTGGTTCAACTTCATGCACAATGCCACAAACACCACCATCTCTCCCATGACGGCTCGCTTCCCACGACTCACTGTTTGCAAGCTTCAGTATCACAGTCGAGGGGGTACCATCAACAGCTACTATCCTTTATGCTTACTGCCTATCAATTGCTTTAATGATAAAATCTTCTTGTTCCTCTATTTCTGGTACTGCATGCTGTTTGGGCTGTCACTGTTGCGTGGGTTGTACATGATGGTGCTAGTAACATGCAAGCCAGCACGTCGAATGCGCCTGAAGTTTAGCGCCAAATTGGTGCCAGAAGATACGCTGGAGAGGTTCATCAATGCACATAATCTTAGTGATTGGTTTGTGCTTTGCAATTTGGCACCTACGATGGACCCTGTACTCATTGCTGAGCTTGTTACCCAGCTTGTCTACGAGGTACAAGGTGGAGAAAGTTCTGACTCAAAACCGTCCCGCCTTGGTAAGCCAGAAAAATCGCTACAGTCTGTCAATTACATATGAGATTCAGCGCCGCGCACTTCCCCATACTCGCTCACACACTGCCTTCCCAATGGCCACCCGAATTACGGAATGCGTGGGTACTCACAGCATCCGTATGGCCAGTATCATAAACGCTATCCGCCTCCCCAGTACGGGCTTGATGATGGCTATTCCAACGGCCACTGCGAGGCGCTGTAAGTGTGGTTGGCTCCTGCCTGGCCTCTATGAGGTCTTCCATTCCTCAGACCTGGGGCCACGGCAGCGCACAGGGCTCGGCCCAGCCCCCTACGCCACCTGGACGCTTGGGGCTGATGAACCGCACGCAGGGGAAGGCGCCGCGCGACTCTCATACCGCCGCACCACCACCTTGTTGGGGCCCGCTGCCCACCAAGCACCTGGTATTATAATTTTCCGGCCGAGACACTGTGGGTATGGTGGGCCGCGCGGCTCCACCATAGCATCAGAAGTCAGTCACAGAATCAGGAGAATAGCAGCAGCAAAAGATTTCATGAAGAAGAGCGTGGCCGAGCCCCGAGCTTTGCCATGGGACCTACCACCACAATACATTGATGTTTGTGGGGTCCCTCTGGTGATTGGAGGTGGCCACACAAAGCATCGCAACAAAAACAGCAACAACAATAACAGCACCAAGATCATCATCCAGTTCATTTGCAGCAACAACAAATACATCGTACTCTGCGTTTCCAACAGGGGGCCTGTCAGTAAAATATATCACTAGTGTTCTCATCATCTTGTTTCCTTTGTTACTGGCAAGAAAATTTTCACGGATGCATCGTCATCGGCAGCAGAGTTCTTGGTTAATGTTGCAGCGGCCTCAGCTCGAAATTTGTCAAGAACTCTTTGTTAAGTCAAATTTTCGTATAGTGAATTTAATCTTTAAATGACTGTTTGTGTGTATTTTATATGCTCGTAGATATATAACATTTTATGATTTTATTGCTTTATCTAAGCTGTTAGCAGCTAAAACTAAAAGTAAAAGTGTTTTCTGTATATGAAAATTTGATCAGTATTTCGAGTATTCTTCAGTACAGTATTAGTAAGCGAACTGTTCATTATATACTCAAGATAAGAAATATCTAAGTTCCAATATTAAGTTTGAGTGTGGTCATAGTGCTTCTTGTTCAATAACTCAAAAACAGAAACACAGTGGAAATACATAAATATAAATATATAAATAATATATTTAAATATATGTTATTTTAGTGGTTGTTGACGCAGCCACATCTGCGCTATAAAGGCAACATTGTGTGTGTATCTCTCAGTCACATGACTGTCATTGGCCCATGAAAAAATGAAGAAAATAGCTCCTCATTGACAGCACCTACCCTGGTCACATCATTCCCAAGCCCACAACTACAGAAGGAAAGACCATTTAGACCATATTAATATATAAGGAACAGACGTTTGAAAATGGTACTCTGTAGGCACGCTGCTATCCTAGTTGCAGCCGTCTTAACATCTCACAGAAGCTGTTCCATCTAAAATGGCTCCGTTTCACATTGCAGAAATCTTATCTGCCATTAATATATTGGCAAAGGTGCCTGTGAAATAGATGATCAGATGCAGAATTTTCAAATTGCTCACAGTTGCGATGACAAAGACTATTTTTTCAAAACATTAAGAGTATGTAAAGTTTTTTTTTCATGTTCCAAAGATGCATCGTTCAGTTCGTGTGGCTTGGATCAAGGGTCAATCAGTGTGCGTGTGCGCGTGTGGGCTTCCTGCTTATATGATGGGGCTCTCTTCATAAAAAAAAAATAGATACGTATTAATGAGTGGGAGGACACACCCATGAGCCATAATACTGTAGTAAATTATGAGACTTGTGTAATGCCATGTTGCCCAACAAGGCAAATTGGATCTTTTGTGAAATGGACTTGTGCAACTATATAGAAGTTTTAATCATAAGTTGACGTGCCCACTGAGGTTCCGAAAGTAGTGTTTTAGTCTCCCCCTGACCCCCCAATTAACTTATTTCTAGGACATCGACAGAATGGCCGTTTTCTCCTTGTTATTAAAACCAGTTTGATGGTGATCCAGAGAGGATGAGTTGAAACTCTGAAAATGGAAAGAAAGATAAGATACGAAAGTATTGTAAGGTGGATAATTCTCACAATCTCTTGCTTAACCCATTTAAGTGGAGATTTCCTTCTGTTTTAGAGGTAGTTCCCCTCTTAGGGGTCAAGTCTCAACTCACCCCCCACTGGATCCCATCTTTTAAAAACAAACTCCTTTATCAGTATAGGTTGTAGATTGAATATTTAAAAAACAAATGGATTAAGAAGATTTGTTTTTTTGTCGGGCGGGGTTTTGTCAGGCATGTTACTTAAGTGTTTTAGACTTGTATAAAGCTGATTGTTTTCTCTCGCATTCTTTATGGATATTTAAAAGAAGAAAAAGATAAGGTGATTTTTTTTCTATTGTTTTGTTGTGATGTGAATATATTTTATATGTACCAAGTGTCATTTTTCCCCCGGCTAGATGAAATCTGATAATTGATGAATTTTACTAGATCATATTTATGTTGTCTGTTCAATAAGATGTTTATATATCCTTAAAAACAAACAGAAAGCAGAATGTTATTAGTTTTTAGCTTCTTAATGGAAGTGTACATTACTTCTCCATTACCGAAGACAGTTACAGTACGTAGGAAGTTGCTTGAATAAAACACATGCTTAGTTAAAAACCCGTAGATATACATGCGGTTTAGAACTGTCAGTACCATGCCTATCTCTTTTTTCCCATCTTTTCTCGTTCTTTAGCTGTTCGTCTCACTTTCTCTCTTAGCTGTCTCTCCCTCTTTTCTCTTCTGACTCTCTCCATCAGACGTTTTTAGTCAGTGTCTCCTCCCAGTGGATGTAAACCAAGGCATTTGCTGAAAATGTGGACCAGGAGGATCTTAGAAAGACTTCTTGGTGTCTAATTGTTCATTTCGCTCAGCTGCTGTCTTTAGAGAGAAAAAAAGAAAACTTGGAAACAATCCCTGGGCATGGAGAAACAGCTGAAAAAAAGTTTCTTTTACCCCCTTTGCCTCTGCTGCTTTGGCAGTATCCATAGGTACAGGCATTGAATGACTGCTTGATCCCAGTGCCATTCAACCATCCTCAGAGGCCCTGGACTATGCCCCTTGTTGTATATGTAGAATGGGAACTTTTGTATTTCATGCTGCCAAGAAGTGTATTGAAAAAGAAGCTGGTGCCACTGTTGTTATTAATAGATAGTATTTCATCATTGCAGATTTGAAGGATTTTTTAGAAGTAGCGTAGCGACTATATATTAAACATATATTATATCATTGTAAGTTGATAATTATCATCCCTAATCAACCCCTCTTTTCAAACTCTTCTTCCTTCTCACTACTTCTATCTCGTCACCTATGGAGGTTCTCTTCTGCTTCACATCTTAAGATTTCGTAGTGTGATATTCTAGACATATTCCTGTCGTGTTCCTTATCTGTTCCTGTCGTGTTCCTGACCTGTTCGTTTAATGCAGCTCATGTTAGAACCAGTTTCTTGGAGTTCTCGTTCTCCCCTCCCTTTCTTGGGTCTTTTCTTCACATTCATCCAGCTCAGAACTCGTGAGAACGAGTTCAAGAAGAGAAAAGGAACAATCTCCCATCCCTCAATCATCATCTCTCATTTACTGTAAGGAAACGTGGCACCAAGTTCTTGAAGTATACCTCATGACCATAACTATCATCATCTCACTGGCAACCTGTCTTTTGGGGGGGTCGGATGCAGTGAACCCCATGGTCAGTCTTACCCTCAAAAAGGGGTAAGGGTCAGTTGGATTAATTTGGGAAAGACTGTTGCTCTCCAAAGCTTGTTATATTTAAGTCTTCGTTTTCAAAACGTTTTTGTTTATCCAGTCATGTGTATTAATAGTGTTCTTTTAGGGCCCATGTCTTTGCTTCCAGAGAATAGTTTTTTGCGCCCTTTAATAGTATAATACTTACCTCAGCTTTTGCCACATTGATTTTTTTTAATATTGTGTGTATTAAGTTTTATTCTCCTCGGTTTGATAATAAATGTCACTTCATTGTTCTATCATTGTGATTTTTTAAAACAAAGTATTATTATAAAGTTCGAGTTTCTAGTTTTAAAACTTAAGATAAATATATCAATTTATATCTTCTGCAAGTATTAAATTTTTTTTTTTTAAATCTTATTGACCTTGAAATTCACTTGTTAATTGCAAAAAACACCTATAAATTTAATGCTTAACGTAGCAAGGATATGCATGGATAGCTAGCCGTATGCTATTTTCACTACCATGTCGATCCAGAATACATAGACATCACAACAATGTACTAAGGTCTTTTTTGCGTATTCAACAGAGTATTAAGATATATTCACGTATTCAGCAGTATATATGCTACCTTCAAGTATATTTAAGTATATATAATGCAGTATTATTTGCATGTATTAGATTTTGAATTGAATAATGGTGATATGATAATATGCTTCGAGGCTGTTTGATTTGTTGACTGGTATGTGAGGTGACATTTCAATTCTTCTTCAGTCATGAACATGTAAAGCAAAAAGCAGGGTCAAGAGGAAGGCTTAGAATGAGTTGGAGATATATTTAGAACGTGAAAAATTTAGACTGACCATGTGGTAGAGAAGCATAAGAGAGGGTTGGCAGTGAGAAAAAAATTAATTTAAAGAAAAGTAATGTAGGTTGGTATTCTCATTGAATTTTAGCCCTTATGAGACTTAGGCAGGAGAATCCTATTCCTTTTATTCCAAGAGTTAGATCTCAATCTCTCTGTCTCTCCCTTTACCTTATCTCTAATTTTAAAAATATGTGAGTAATGACTTAGATTATGACTCTGTGGAACCAGTTTCGGCTTCTGTAAAAATATAAATTATATATATCTGTATTAAATTTGGAAAAAAAAAGATAGTTTATGAACGTATAAGAATGAATTTATTAGGTTTCGATTCACTCAAGGGGTTGTTTCAATGGAAGAAAAAACTAATGTATACATATGTATAAAAGAATAGACGATGCTGTATTGGTCTGTGTCCTCAGCTGACCTGTTTTTGAGGCCTGATGGGTCAAATCAGGTCAAAAGGGCCATTTCCTCATTTCAGAAATGCTCCTTGGCTTGGCTCAGCTGACGACCACAAACTATAGCTCTTAAGAGGACCTGACACAGAGTTCACTTTTTTCTGTACAGCCGCTTCGATTTTCAAATGATAAAAAAAAATGGATTATATATATTAGTAAAATAAAAATGATTATTGTTCTCCTAAGTATGAACTGTTAGAACTTGTATTGACTTGTTATTAACTTTGTGATCACGTATTAGGACAGAGGGTACTCTTCACAACTGCTAGTCTTCGCTAAATAATAATAACAATAATACTATAATATTGATGATAATAATAATAATAATCATTGTATTAATAACATCAACAGTTATATAATATTCCACCTGTTTTGAGAGGTTCAGTGGACAGAGACGTGTTTGTATATATACATACACAGATTATATATATACACACACCTGAATGGTTGATAAGCACATCATCTTTCTTGGATAATTATTTTTCATCGACATCTGTGGTAAATGTGAACTTGTAAACTATTTCAATAATTAACCTCATTGTTTCTCTCGACTCCCTAAATCATGAAGTGTTGTGGTATATTTGTGGGGTTCGCGACAAGTTATTTTAGATAAAGGGTGAAGTTTTTGCAGGATTCTCGAGTCCTTGTGGATTAATGGGTTTTACTGTGGATATATCAAGAAGTTATGCTCTCAGCTGATACAAAATTGCCTTTATATTAATACAATTGAAATGTAATTTTTTTTTTATCTGATACAAAAAAGATTTTTTTTTTTTTTAACCTGAATGCTATTTTAATAATTGATGTAAATAGGACAGAGAAATTGTCAAGAAATTCTAGCTTTAATAGGACTCCATGTTTCAGATTTTTTTTCTTCCAGATTAATGCAAAATATCTTTTATAGATATTGATGTTAAGAACTATTTTCCCCATTTCTATTTATCCCCTCCAGAATCGTTCTTTTTTAATATTTCTGTAATTTTAAGCAAATACTCTCAAAGAGAGAAAAATAAAATTAATTGTTAATGTGAACCTTAATTAATGTAAAAAAATGAGAAAGAGTGAGTCCCTGAATTGGTATATATAAAGGAACATATTTTTGAACTTATTGTTAAGTAGGGTAATATTGGATTTTAACCAAAGAATCATTATTAATATTAGGATTTAAAGCTCTTGACTGGTTAAGAACAAATAGAGTAATTGCTATTAAAACCATAAAAATTTCTGATTTTGAAGAATCTTGCTTGAAGTGGATGTAAATGTTATAAAAGAAATCATTTTTTTTTATGAAGAATTGTGCATAGGTCAGATAGCATGTAAACAAAGTTAGAGAGAAATGTTTTATCTAAAACGTTTTGTCGCTGCTAGAAATGAGATTAGGTGCTATTATTTGCCATTATGTAAGCTACGTTCTAGTGCATTGTGAAGTGGTTTTTTATGAAAAAAAAAATGAAATATGTGAAAGACTGCCGTATTCATCAGGTCACTAAAGGCCCTTTCTGTGGCACTCTGGAAAGACAAATGCTTCTTTCTAGGGCAGTGCGGAGATGTGTTCATATTTCTTTGTTTTTGTACACATAAGCGCCACAGTTTTAATCTTTGAATGTAATGCCAGCATTGCATTCGTCCGATAAGCTGAGCTCAACTTTCATAATAATTAATGCACAGCGTTCCATGACACCTTTCATTACTTTTTGTGGCACCACGTTTACGTCTCTGTCTATTGCACCAACAGTTACCACCCAAGCCCTCCCCTTCCCCCCATACATTCTCCTTTTCCCACCCACCACTACCCCTCATCCCCCTGAAAATAATATATCCCCCATTCTAGTCAAGATATACATATATATATATAAATATATTAAAAAAAAGAGGACAAAGCACCCGAACTGTAACTTTACATTTCTAGAGGCAATAAGGAAATATAGTTAATATACTGTAAAGTTCTCGTGTTGCAAATTTATTAAATAAAACAGAAACTGCTAAAAAAAAATATTAGTGTCTTACTTTTCCCTTTTATTATTTCATAAGGTTGTTAATTATGTATTCATCTGTGTGTCCTTTTCTTGTCCCTTGGCTCCTTTAATGGAATGAATATCATTAAGCCATGCTAATGATGTTAGGATCATATGCTGTCATGACAGTAATACAATATATTTGTTCAGTGTAAATGTAGATTTCTGTTATTGCATCACTCGTACCAACTTTGGATTTTTGCAAAGATACCTCGAGAAAAGTGTAGTTGAAGAAATATGCTCAAGATATTTGTCAGTTTCTTTCTTGCTCTTCTTATTGTGCTTCAACTTTTCTTACTGCGTATTCTTCATAAGCTTATCTTATTCCAACTTGTGTCAGCATTTAGAGATTTTAAGTCTCTACTTATTCCCTAAATTAATCCTGGTATATATCTTAACAATCAATTATTCGTTTTGAGATCTGCCATGTGAAAAAGTCGTGCTTTACACTCTCTTTGAATATGCATTGATATGGCCAGTGTCACACTCAGTTTAGTCCCAATATTATTTTCATAAAATTATGCAATATAGAAAATATTCACAGTTGTAAAAGTATTAGTCATATGAGGTAAAGTATAAAAGGGTGAAGCTTCTTCCCAAAGTACAATTGGAGTATGTCATTGTAGTGGTCGAGTCACTAGCAAAACTCCAGCCTAATTAATAGTGTAGAACTACATAGCAATAATTAGATGAAGTAGTTCTAACCTCTTCACTATCAGGCTTTTGGATACTTAACTAATACTTCTTGTACCACTAACAGAGAAACTTGCTGTACAATGTTCATTGCTTCAAGAACTGGTTTTAAGTAGTAATCACTTGATGTAGACCAACATCAAGCCTTAATTTCCCAGCTCCAGCCTGTCTGTATCCAACCCCATGCAAATGGGGTTTAATAGTCACACATAAAATGACAAACAACATTAAAGGAACTTAAAGATGCAAAGCACATTGTACCAAGAAGAGTAATTAAACTAGTGGTAAGTTCATACCAAGGTAGCGTCTTGCACCATTAACAATGGAATCTAGTGTGCACAGTACATTGCTCCAGGACCAGTTGTTCAAGTAGTAATAAGTTGTGGTATGCTTGCTCAAACTTCTTGCACCACTAACATAGGAGCCGTATGTGTGCTTTGCTCCATGTTCAAGTAGCATTAAGATGATATATACTAAAAAAAAATCTTGCTCTATTAAGGGCGGGGCCAAATGTCCAAGAACCACTGTTCAAGTAATAGTAAGTTGATATATATTAACTTAAGCTTCCTTCACCACTGACAAACTTTGTCTAAAGCACATTGATCTTCAAGTAGTGATAAGCTGCTGCACGAGATAAACTTTTAAACCACTTATAAGCCTGATGTTCAAAGCATATTTCTCCAAGAACACTCTTTCAACTAGTGATAAGCCGATGTATATGATGAACTTTTTACGCCACTTATAAAACCTTACTTTCCAAGCACGTTTCTCCAAGAACTGTTGTTCTATTAGTGAGTAGTTGATGCTAATGCACAGCTGTATATACAAATTCAAAGTCAGAATTGGAAGTCTGCAAGATGTAGTATATAAAAAACAGTATGTATCTACCTCGCAAAAAAATATAAAAACTATACAGAATGTTTGTTGTCAACACTTCACAAAATATAATAGCAGGAATTGGAATGTAAAGATATATGTAAACTTAACGAAGTATTTGATATTAAAAACAACATTTTTGTTACTCCCCCCGGTATTGACCAATAGAGGTGAGAAAGAAAAGACACAATTATAGGTCTTATAGACATAATTTTATAGAAATTGCAAATGTCAACCATCCTGTGTGTGACTTTGCATAAAGGTACAGTGAAATAAGTTCTGAAAATCTTGATATGCTTGTTAGGATATAAACGTCAAAGAAAAGTTCTTTACATGGTTTTAGTAACACGGGGGCAACTGTCCTTATGTCAGCTGTAAAGGCTACATATTGAAAACTTAATTATGCAACACAGATCAGTGCGACAATATCTCGAGGCTATTTTGGTATTAGACTGGAGTGGATTTTATTTTTCACCCCTCAGGTAAAAAATGTGTGCATATGTAGAGAACTATAAACAGAAATATAAACTACTACAATATTACCTCTACCAATGGCAGAGATTCCTGCATACATATACAACAGCCGCAACCTTCCTCGTAAGGGGGCTGACCAAGTCAAAATGCACACAATCATCTAAAGTCAAATATATTGCAATTACTACTCTTAGCTCCTTGGGGATAAATGGTTGCCCAATATTCCGCACTCCCTGCTTGAGTCACCCACAGGCTAAGCATATGGAAGTCTAATATGCTCCTTTTGCCCTGAAACCAGAGGATGAGTTTTCAGATCCCAAATATACACACAAGGGACTCATCCTCTTGAGGCAGTTTTCGTCGCCCATGTAGAAAAAGTGCTCAAAATCGAGACCTATGCATTGACCTTTGACCTCCTTCTCAGGAGCTTGGTAATACCGGAGGCACGCTGGCACTTCTTCAGTTGAAGTTCCATTGCGTTCCACACACACCTCGCTGTACCTATGACATAGGTCAAGGTTAAGGAGTTTTATATGAGTCCAACTTCTTACTTATATGTGGTTTGGTAAGATAAGTTGCATACGTGAAAAGTAGATGGCTAATTCAGGTTTATATAAAAAGGGTTATTTGAGTTACATTAAGTGTCTTACTGTACTAACAGTCAGTTTATAATTGGTAATTTTGCTTCTAATTGTTAGTGTAATGAGCTAACTTACCCATTATCTTTTTAATTACCTGCACTTGTAATGTTCATAACAAAATACTGCTAATTTTCCTCTAATTCCTATCTACTCTTATCCTAAATTTTGATTGTCTATATATATATATATATATATATATATATATATATATATATATATATATATATATATATATATATATATAATATATATATATATATATATATATATATATATATATATATATATATATATATATATATATATTATGCAAGTTATTCTCATTCACTGCCAATTATTCACAATCCCTTAATGTTCTAACATGTAGTGATAACATATTATTAGTGTACTATTGCAGCATCTCAAACCAATCTCTAAGAAGATGAAATTATTTAACTAATGTATTCTGAACTTGCCTTGTAGCCCAGTAAGGGGAGCCCATTTCCACTGGAGTTCCATCAACCCAGATCCATCCTTCACTTTTATTTGCAATATATCCACCTATCCAGAAGCTGGATGATAATTCTGTGAGATAAATTGGTACATGAGACTTAATGCTAAATACAAGATGTCAGATTGCCTGCTAATTACTAAATGATATGGAGAAATCTCCCGTTATTACCAATTATCTTCATGTATTACCCTTATATCAAGATGATAAACCAAACTTATAAATATTATGAAAGTAGATTTGGGTGAGATTATTTCTCAAGAGCTGATTATCAACATCATTGTTGCAACTTACCGTGCTGCTGAATATGTTGAGCAACTCAAAATGTTGTTGAATATGTTTAGCAACTTACCATGCTGCTGAAGATGTTGAACAACTGCAGTGTAGTGGCTAACATTTTTGAATGAAATCAGATCTCCATCTAAGATTTTGCAGAATTCTCGAGATTCTCCCCAACTCATCTGTGATGTTTAAAAGAACTTAGGAAATCTATGCAATAGATCTGTTGGTGTTATATTAATCAGTTAATTACCATCGATGATTGTTTTTGGGAGTAAAGTGATACTGCTCCCGCGTGAGATATGGCTTCCGTAAATAAAGAAAGAACAGCTAATAAAAGCTACATTAATTTTGTGCACTACACCGAAACCACACTTTGTGGGGAATAATTTTTTTTTCTTCAGAAAAAAATATAAAAGGTTACATTCATGTAGGACTGAATGCCGAAAAGAAAAGCATGATGAATTCTGATCAGATAAAACAGTCTCATATAAACAGTTTATCCATGAAAAAGGTCTAAATCCTCTGATATTCTCTACTTTGAGATATATTACAACTGGGGTTTGCAAACCAGTTATGTAAATGAAAACTTAATTATCCATTTTCAATGGTTGATTTATCTAATGTATATATTAGAAGCTCAGAAACTGATAATTACCTCACATCATTGTGTGCTTCTGTAAGAACAGTAGAAGGAACCTGAACAGTTGTTACTTTATGGAAGAAAAATTTTGCTATATAAGTTCATTCTCCAGCTATTTTATCTTGCTTGGATCCTATTTAAGACTATTCTCAAATACCCTTTTATAGAAGCCCGTGAAATACTTAGAAAAATGAGGGCATAAACTAAACATTAAATATATATTTTCATAGGAGTCCTAATTGCAATATTTATTTGAAGACATTAAGGCTACATCATGGCAAAAGTGCATTTTATAGAATCAGGATGCAAAGGACCAAAAGCTGCAAAGCTTCCATAAGAAATGAGAAATTAGACCACAGATAGAAATAAATTTTTACCACTTGACTATCATAAAATGGAAGAAAACTAGATCGTCCCAGCATCTGAGACCCACACACAACATATCTACAAGAGAGCTTTATACTTACGCTGCCAATGTGGAAAATGGAGAGACATTGATCACCAACCAGAGTGAACATGGACGGGCATGCACTATGACTCATGGTATACGGGACAAGAGCAAGGAATTTATCTGCCATGTCATATGATTTATTGAGGTTGGTAGCTGTGGAAGTGAAAACAAAAATATATATACAGGTAGCGTTATAAGAAATCATACTTTTCTTTCATTTGAATTATGAGTTTGTGTTGGAGCTTTGCATAGCATATTTGGGTTGTATCGAAGCCCTGGTTCGTGAAGCCATAATAGCAAATACTGCAGTTAGATAATTTTCTAGGAACTAAATTGTTAAGTTGATGGTTATTAAGAATGCACTAACGTGGAATATAATGAAGACGCTGTGGAATGTCCATAATAGTTCGAGAGTGATATGATTATCATTTTAACAAATATATATAGAACTGACACTTAGATCAGCTCAAGAGACTTCAAGTCACGAGAACCGACTGGCAAACAAGGAACTCCCTAAGTTATAAGTTTTTAAGAACTTTCCTGCAAAGCTGAAGAGACTCCAGGTTACAAGAACTGTATTGAAAAGCTTAAGAGATTTCAGAACACAAGAACTGACTACAAAGCTTGAGACAGTCCAGGCTTCAAAAACCATCCAAAAAAGCATGAGAGACTGTAAGCTATAAGACTTGCAGGACTGTACAACATTTAGGCATAATCAATGCCTCATATCCTCTCAACATAATTTTCATTGGCGCTTATATATGAACAATATCCTGTAGATAATAGATACTCGGATAGTTTGATTTGGTATTGATATATTTTGGCAGAAATTTTCAGGAAAATAAATTTGACTTTTACTTAACTTTGCATGTCGTGGACTTTCTGGTAAGTATTTGAGAAAATGTATGTATATATGCTAAGTAATTGAGAAAATGTATGTATTTATGCTAAGTAATTGAGAAAATGTATGTATTTATGCGTGTAATTTTTAAACAGTATTTATTAGTAGTACCCGCTAGACATAGTTACTCTTATCAAATTTTGCTTGACTGCATGCTTGGATTTTGTGGTAAATGATTGGGAAATTGTGTAGATTTATTTTTGTCATTTTCAAAAGGATTACAAAAGATCAGTTGAAGGTTGACGTCATCAGAAGTTTCTGAGATCGGCTTCAGGAAAAAAGATATTTTCAGAATAACTCCCAACAAGTATTTTGGTCTCAGATTTTTTTTTATATTCCTTTACAACTGTGAATGTGTGTGTCTGAGTGCGTTTGTGTGTGTGGTTCATGATATTATTAAAACAAGATCAACATAGAAAGAGTGGATTTTTTTTTCAGGTGAGAAAAATATCGTTACTTTTACTTTTCTGTCCGCTTAATTATGTTACGAATACTACACTCTGTACCATTAAAATAAGAATATAATAAAAATGATGACATGTTCAGTCTAAAACAAATTTTGCTTGCTTTTTTTTTTTACGATGGCATGATTGCCTCTCAATTTACAATTGTCCTCATTTGGAGCATTTATGTGGATATATATTATCCATATCAAGATCAAGAGCATTAGAGAATATTGATTTCACTAATTATATTATAATTTTCCATCTATCTATCTACCTTGGCTGTCTCCCCCAATTGGGGGGTAGCCGGCATAAAAAAAAGAAACAGATAATATAAATATTTATGTATTCGATCTATTTTGTAAGACGTAAATCACTTACGTAAAGGAGTCTCTATGACGATGTTGTGTAAGTTCTCCAGTTTCCCGTTTTTCAGCATCTGCAATGAAAAAAAAAAAGAAAAAAAACATATGACCACATGAAACTGGATTTAACATAGCGAGGGACTAGACGTTTCTCTCTCTCTCTCTCTCTCTCTCTCTCTCTCTCTCTCTCTCTCTCTCTCTCTCTCTCTCTCTCTCTCTCTCTCTCTCTCTCTCTCTCTCTCTCTCTCTCTCTCTCTCTGTGAAGTGAAGAATCGATCCGTAGACGGAGAATCACAACCAAAATGCGTTAATCCAAATATTTAAGCTTATTCTAAATTTACCATGTTAGTGTTCAAAGAAATAATGTCAAATATATTGAAGGAATGTCTTTCTAAAATAAAATATAGAATAGCAGTACTTGGAGGGAGTTCTGACAGTACTAAAAAAAAATAATTTCAGCGTTTGAATTTCACAAATTCTGGTTAATGAAAGACTGACCTCGCAAATACGTGGGTCCAGATCACCTTCGCAGGGCGTTTTTTCCGCTGTACAGTAAGCGTAAATTGTTACGCATTCAGAATTACCACCGTCCTTTGGACAAAGAACTTCGTTTTTTCCGCAGTTCTCGTTCTTCCATGCCTGTAAAAGTACATACACACATATATATAGTGCCTCGACTCAGCCACTCCCCTTATTTTTATAGTGTATTTTGGAACCTGTTAAGGTCACATACTATACTATCAC
>JAXCGZ010019701.1:27500-38766 GCA_037179515.1 Halocaridina rubra
CCACCTTTTCTCCTTCCTATTCTCCTTCTCCCTCTTATCGTATCCATCTTTATTTCTTCTTTTCTTGTCTCTTCTAAGAGTTGACCGACTCAGGGCTTTATTTACTCATCTCTACCATCAAAACCTATCCTACTCCCCACCCCACCCTTCATATCCCTGCAGATGCCTCCCTCCTCTCATACTCCTCCCTCCCCAATACCTTTTTCCTCTGCTGTCTCATTTCCTCCTTTATTATTATTATTATTATTATTATTATTATTATTAGTAGTAGTAGTAGTAGTAGTAGTAGTAGTAGTAGTAGTAGTAGTAGTAGTAGTAATTTTTTTAAACATCTCGCTGTTTATATATATTTGCTTTAAATGAGAACTGGAAAATTTAATCCCACAACTGACCTCTGGCATCACAACCCTTTCCTTCTTATTCCCATATGGCTCTAGCTAAGAGAATCTGTACGGACCTCATAGGGGAATAAAACTCTCGACCCTCTGCAAAGGAACTCTCTCAGGAATTGACTAAGCCTTTTGCTGAAATGAATACCACAAACTCTCTCTCTCTCTCTCTCTCTCTCTCTCTCTCTCTCTCTCTCTCTCTCTCTCTCTCCTCTCTCTCTCTCTCTCTCCTTGATATGTATGACCATGAAGCCCCAGTGGTGTGTCTATTGCTCATCTAATTAATGCATGCATATGTATATGTACCTACTTATTATTCAAACCTGAAAATTGTTATTCTATATCTGCTTCAAATTGTCTGCAGTAGTACTGTTGAAAAGTGAAATGTAATTTATAGCACTCAACAAGGGCTATTGAAAATATTGTTACAAATATTACTCTTCAATTACTCTTCAATTATTACACTATATTTTATTATTAATTACTTGCTATGATATTTAAAATTAATTGCAAATTCTATTAATATTTTATTTATACATAACCAAATAGATTGTAATGTTTATCAACTGCAATATGACTGGGAGTACCCATGAGCACATGTCCCCATGTACAGTTATCTGAATAAAAAAAAAAAAACAAGTAACCTTGAAACTGAAGATTTGTCGAGCTCCTGATGGCAAGACCCTCATTTTGTCCACATGCTCCTCTCTCTCTCTCTCTCTCTCTCTCTCTCTCTCTCTCTCTCTCTCTCTCTCTCTCTCTCTCTCTCTCTCTCTCTCTCTCTCTCTCTCTCTCTCTCTCTCTCTCTCTCTCTCTCTCATAGCCTTAAAGGAAATGCCTCAGCATAGGACCTTGAAAAACTGAAGATAAGTGGTGGAAGGACCCTCACTTGTCCATGTGCTTCTCTCTCTCTCTCTCTCTCTCTCTCTCTCTCTCTCTCTCTCTCTCTCTCTCTCTCTCTCTCTCTCTCTCTTTCTCTCTCTCTCTCTCTCTATATATATATATAATATATATATATATATATATATATATATATATATATATATATCGCTTGAATTACCCGTGTTTTATAAACAAATCAGCATATGTGTAAGTGTGGGGTAAATGGTTAGATATATTCCAGATTACTTTATTTATCTTTGTGTGTGCGTAAGCATGTATATGTAAATATATAGATCTGTTCTATTCAGAATACATACATACATACATACATACATACATACATACATATATAATACATACATACGAGCTTTGGGCTCTTTCTCGTAAACACAAGTAGGTAATTACAATTAGGTAATTACGTACATACATACGTACGTACGTACGTACATCCATCCATGCAAACATACATGCATACATACATACATACATACATCTACGTGTCACCATACATACAGGCAAGGACACATAAGTCATCAGATAATAGCATAAACAGAAGATAATGATAGTTTGTAATGTTAAGCACTACAAGAAACCACATTCCAAGGCCTCTATTATTTGAACCATCTCCATGGCAATTACCAAAGAAGATGGAAGAACACCACGTGGCTACAGTGCCAGAACCATAAGCCCCCCCCCCCCATCACGCACGCACACACACACACACACATACACACACACACACACACACACACACACTACCTAAGTAAAAGGAGAGAGGCAGAGAGAGATTATGAGAGGGACATCACCAGGAAGGCTAAAGAAAATCCCAAGCTTTTCCACAGCTTTATCAGAGGAAAACTGAAGGTAAAAGAACAGGTTTTAAGGCTAAAGAGAGCGGATGGAAGCATCACTGAGACGGACGAAGAGATCTGCAAAGAATTGAAGAGTAAGGGGGGATATGGTGACAGTCTTTAAATTCCTTCATGGTTATGATAGAATGGATAGGGATCGATATTTCGATATGGCTGGCTCTAGAACTAGAGGTCATAGTTTGAAGCTTCGTAAGAAAACTTCTTTGCAGGATGTAAGGAAATACTTTTTCAGTGTAAGGGTAGTTGATAATTGGAATTCGCTAAGCGAGGAGGTAGTTAATGCTATCTCAATCCATAGTTTTAAGGACAGGTACGATAAGTATCACTAAGTCTAAAATGGAACCGATCAGGAGACGGGAAGATACGAGCTTTGGGCTCTTTCCCGTAAACACAATTAGGTAATCACAATTAGGTAATCACACACACACACACACACACACACACACACACACACACACACACACACACACACACACACACACACACACACACACAACTTGACCAAAAGACGGGAGATTAAGAATATGGGGCAACTTCCAGTAAGCTTTATTAGGTAAATACAAACACATATACACACGCACACGCACACACACACATACATACATACATACATACATACATACATACATACACACACACACACACACACACACACACACACACACACACACACACACACACACACACACACGGGGAGTTACGAACCTAGAGCTCTTTCCGGTGATTACAATTTGGTAAGTACGTTCATACAGAGACACACACACACACACATGAAAGTTTCTTTTCTTCAATTTGAATCCTATTAAAAACTGGGACACATTTTACTTGAGGAACACAATTACAGGAAAAACACGTGCACAACTATTATCCTGTTTGTTTTTATTTAAGTCTTTGGTTCTACTATTGGTCGGTACCTTCCATAATCATGCTGCATTTTCAACTCCTATTAACATGACGTAGTTTGTGTCAATAGTGGCTTGTTATTTCCACTTACCTCCTCATTAAGCCGCTTGAGATGACAGAGCCTATGAAATATAGACACTACTATAATCCATCAACACCTGAGCAGTGTTATATAATATCTATTTGAAATGACTGTATCCATTAAGGGAATTGCTTTAGGCAGTGGCTTGTGAGTTCCTTAGGTGTATTCAGTACACCAGCTGAGATGACATGGTATAGCAGACGACGGAAATTGGTTTTCTCTAATCCAGATTTTACTTCTTATATTTATAACTGAGTTTTTGAAGCAATATAATCCCTCATTCCATAGATGTACTCATGATAGCTAATGAGTTGACAGTGGTTAAGGTATAGGAGACAAGCCCTCTCTTCTTCTATCTCTTTCTTAACAAAGACGTGATGACGTGAACATTTTCACTCTTCCGGCAAAGTGAACCTGTCTTGCATCTAAACCATTAAAGCCACATTGTTTTTCAATTGGTTCATGTATTTATTTATATAACCCATTACACCATTGCACCGTATCACCTTTTAGTTCATCTAGGTATATAACCCATTAAGCCATCTCAACTCTGCGATTGGTACTTGTGGGTATTTAACCCATTAAAACCTCTTCTTTACAGCTTTCATTCAACTTGCTGTTCATTATGGTAATAACACTTAAAAAATCTTATTCCTGTCTCCATACCACTAATAATGCCTAGTGTGCATAATAATGCCACATTTCAGTTCTAAAATGACTTGACATACTAGAGTGTATTTGTAAAATCTGATTTATATATATTTTTTCACTGATTATACGCAAAGGACATTGACATCATAAGTGTGCGTATGTATATGCGTGTGTGTGTGTATGTGTGCGAGTGAATTTATATTGATATTTATATTTTTCAATAAACTTCATCAACTCATAAAATCAGAGAAGTTATGCGAATTTTGACCCTCACTCTCTCCTCCAAAGTAATGTTTATATTCCTTTCTTACCCCCATCTTTCTATCCTACCACTCCTCTCTAATACCCGTCATCCCATCCTTCCATCATTATTTACCCCCATCCCTCTCAGTTCCTTCATTATCCTATCCCTCCATCCCTCTGAGAACCTCCTCCAGTCGCGAATAAGAATATATTCCATGATCTTGGAAATTACATGACAAAATGATGACTCTGCTTTTCGTGTCTTCGACATCTGCTGCTGTTGTCCTGATTTGCGGTTTTATACACATTCACACCGACTCACACCTGTAGAAAATCGCCATTAGTATTCAGCGACTTTTAACAGAATAAATAGCTACTGAGGAGGTCATTCTTACACTTCTTTAATTATGCTACTCATCCAATTAATGTAATTTAAATTAATAACTTATCAGAGATGCATCATACGACAGATTTCCATATGTTTTCCAACATTTTCGAGATGAGTTATGAGAGGAAAATATTAGTCTGTTGGTATTTCCCTCATTCGCTTGTAGATGGTGGTCAACCTCATGGTGATGAGGGCTTATCACGGCGAGACTCTCTGCAAGTAAAGTCACTAGTTCTTCATTCGTTTTAGGGGAATTATGTAAGCCATTCTGGTCAGGAGATATGAAAGTACTTTGAACATTGTTACAGGTAGTGAAATTCCTAAAAGGGCCGACTCGAAGTCGCTTTTGATGTTCTAAGGTTTCACTTATATTTCATTCCCAGTTTCATTAAACCACGTTTCTGAAACGACCGAAGTCCCTGCCAATGATGACTCGAAGTCGTGATGGGTTCTCTTTCGAAGTACTTCGATGTCTGAAAAGGTCACTTCACTTGTATTGTCATTTTCATTTAGACGCGTTTTTTAAGTTATCGAAGTCAGTGATAGCGTCGACTTGAAGTCGCACGTGAGCTCTCTTTTTGCAGTATATCGTTCCTCGAAGTCAATATATTTCTTTTATTAGTAGTTGCTTTGCACCACATTTCTGGGGGGGGGAAATAAATAAATATATATATATATATATATATATATATATATATATATATATATATATATATATAATATATAATTATTATTTTTGTAATTATTATTATTATTATTATTATTATTATTATTATTATTATTATTATTATTATTATTATTATTATTATTATTATTTGTTATTATTATTATTATTATTATTATTATTATTATTATTATTATTATTATTATTATTAGGTTTCGTTGTACTTATCCAGCGTCTAAAGGTATAAAAAAGTAATTATTTTTTTTCTGAAGTTTATCCATCCTCCGAAATAATATATAAAAAAAATACTTGTTTCTAAAGTTCACTTTAGATATTAATTGCTCATTATGGACACTGGGACGCACATATCCAGCTCATGAATTTTTGAAAGAAGCCATTGTTTTTTGAGTTTCATATCAAGGAAAATATTTGTCAATGAAATTTTGTTGTATTTTGTCCAGGTTCTGAAGTTATTAAAGATTTTTTTTTTTCTGGAGTTAACATCCGCAAAGTAACGAATATTATTACGGAGGTTTCACTGTACGTACTTTATAATGCTTCTGATAGTAATAATTTTTTTTTAATTTACATTATGGACCATGTAAAAAAATATATATATATATATTACAGAGGCATCTTGTAAAAATATTAACCACTCCAAAAAAAAAAAAAAAACTACCTGTACATGTATTCTGATACATTTTTTTTTTACATATATCTTAATTTAGTTTTTGAAATAATTAATTTGCTTGATCAAAATTAAAGAAATTATCTCCAAATATTTTGTAAAATAGAGTACAAAAAGCACACATTATCAAAACAAACAAATGCCATTCATAAACAATATTCAGTCATTCAAAAATAGTAGAGAATGAAAACACACTTGTTTATTTTCTGCCCCCATTCGACTGGGGTTGGACACAGGTTGGAGCTGGGGAATTGAGACTTGATGGCCTACCTAGCACCCAGTGGTGGACTTGAACCTAGGTTTTTCATTTCCCGAGTCTAGCACTCTAACCACTGGGCTCCCCCGCAAATGAAATAAATGAAAATAAAAAAAAAAACGTTTTGCTAATTAGTGCTAAATAATCGATATATTGGAGACAAAAGTAACAAGAAGTAGTGTGTGTGTGTGTGTGTGTGTGTGTGTGTGTGTGTGTGTGTGTGTGTGTGTAGCCAGTAAAATAGCTAGATAACAACAACCGGATGTCAATGTCACAATTTTGCACTTAATTTTCTTTCCTTCTTTGTTATTTGTTACTGTTATTGTTGTTCTTGTTTGTGCTTGTATACGTTTGTAGTCTTCTAATAAGATATATATTTTTCTCTTTTAAGAACGTATATATGCTAATGTTTGTTGTGAGTGGAAGTCACTAACATAATTCAATAATTAATAAATATTTTTCATTTCATTAGACATGAATTGCGAGGAATTACATCAATTTGAACTCGAATGGATTTTTTTTTCTTCAAATATAAGAAAGTTTCTGTTTTCCTTAACTAAATAATTTCCTTAATGAAATAATATTCCTCGAAGTTATAATTGTCTTTTGTTATTTAAATAAATATAAAAGTATTTTGTCAGGCTTTTGTGCTCGTGAAAACAATATACATTATCACAACAATGGCAGTAATTTTTTTTTCTTATTTCAACCTCATTAAGGGGACTCGGGAATTGACAGAACCACGATCGATCCCATCGTTAAGCTTTAGAAAGGGCATTCAGCCTTACTTCCCATCCTCCACACTGTCTGTATCCACCCCATATTGGGGACTAATAGTGACATAAAAAAACGAGGAGATTTCCTCATGTTCACTATTATAATTTTTTTTATTAGAAATGTATAGATTTTGTGTAATTTATTCACAATCATGAGAGTGAGCCCTTTAACACTCTCTTGACAGTGAATTATAAAAAAAAAAACAAAAAAAATTCCTTCACTCCCGAGTGTGTGTGTGTGTGTGTGTGTGTGTGTGTTTTATGTTCTAAACACGTTTTTAAGGTAAAATCTGTTCATTTTTTTTCCCAATCCCGTGAGAGGTATTCATTTCCTCTCTCACATGACTACATTTTAATCATCAAATAATTCATATTGTTCAGTTTTCCATTTTCGTGAGATTCCCTTTATATATTCATTAAAATTGATCACACACATTGTCTCTCACACACATAAGCACATATGTATGTATGTATGTATGTATGTATGTATGTATGTATGTGTCTGTCTGTCTGTCTGTTTGCATCTATGCATGTATGTATGTATGTACGTCAATTAACTTATACGCATTGAAGTACAAAAATGCGTGTGAGTTGCTTTCCCTATTCGTAATTACTCAACGAAACGTTTCGTGCATCGTCTGTCGTAACTTCGAAAGCTAGTCATACTGAAAGCATTTCCATAATCTTTTTTTTTTTTTTTAACAAAACGTTGAGTACAGAAACATTCGTATTGTCGTACGATTCATACTAAGGAGGCTTAAACGTCCGTAGAAGGCTTTCTACTACTACTGCTACTACTACTACTACTACTACTACTACTACTACTACTACTACTACTACTACTACTACTACTAATAATAATAATAATAATAATAATAATAATAATAATAATAATAATAATAATAATTATAATAATAATAATAATAATAATAATAATAATGATAATGATAATAATAATAACAATAACAATAACAATCTCAATAACAATAATAATAATAATAATAATAATAATAATAATAATAATAATAATAATAACAATAATAATAATAATAATAATAATAATAATAATGATAATGATGATGATAATAATAATAATAATAATAATAATAATAATAATAATAATAATAATAATAATAATAATAATTTATAAGAAACTCCAGACTCAGAGCTGACAGTTGATGTTTGCTTGGCCAGGACGTAGGACCGATAAGGCATGGAATTTTCAGAATAATCAGACTAAACTTGACCTAGAAAAATATCATCTTTCGGATACGGATGATAGGATAGGGATAGGGGTCAACATAAGCGACTTGGATGTGCTTATGACACCTCATCGCTGTTTTGAAATGATGTACCCTGTCGCTACCTACATCAAAAATTATCATCTTGTGTGTACTGCAAACCCCATTTTTAAGCTATCTTAGGAACAGGGTTGCCATACCAATACTCTCAATGTTACTGATATTCCTTAGGTTTACTGTAAACCCCCTTTTAATTTAAAGCGAGGAACATGGTTGCCACATCAATACTCTAATTTTTGTATTCTTTGGGTTTTCTGTAAAGCCATTCTTATCTGATTATAGAATCAGAGTTGCCATTTCAAACCACAACTTTTCTGGATAATCATCACGTAATATTTCAGATAAATATACTCAGTGTTTAGGAACTCCATGATATAGCTCGGATTCTCAGTGAAACATTTATATTTAGACTTGAAACAAGCTTGCCCTACAAATACTCTTAAAAGTCTCTTAATACTTACCTCATAATATTTTATTTTATATTTTTATATAGCCTTAGAAACAAGGATTCCATATCAGTTCGTTAGATATTTCTGATATTTAGAAACAGGGTTGCCATATCAATATTCTTAATGTCTGAATAATCACTTTATTAATATTCCGAGGGTTCTTTGATAATTCTTTTTATTTTATTATTTAAACTTAGAAACAGGGTTGCTATATCAATTCTCTCAGTACTCTTGATATTCTGTTGGTTTACTGTGAACCTTTTTTCCCCATTTAATCTTAGAAACAGGGTTGCCATATAATTACTCTCATTAACATTCCTGGAGAACTTTGATTACCCTTTATATTAATATGACCTTATAAACAGGGGTACCATATCAATTATCTCAATGATTTTGAATAAGTACCTCATACTATTGCTTGGATATTCTGTTAAATCTGTTCATTTATCCTTGAAAATAGGGTGGCCATATCAATACGCCAAACGTTTCTGATATTATCTGAGTATTCTGTTATTTTTTTTTTAATACACAATTAACCCTAGAAACAAGGTTGCCATGTTAATACTCTCAACGTTTCTGATAATCAGTTGAGTACTGTAATTTTTTCGTTTAATTCGTCCAAGATACAGGGGTGCCATATCAGTATTCTCATTGCTTTTGAATTCTTACCCGTGAATATTATTGGGATTTTCAGGTGTGTGTGTGGTGTTTTTATATTTTATTTTTATTTTTATTTTTTTTACACACACACGAAATTATTTTGTATTTTGAAATGTACCACAGACCTGTCTGGTAACAATGATATGAAGGGTATGAATTCCTCTACGGGGCAGTACTCTTGAAAATTAATTACTAATGTAAGAATTCTGCTCGCTTAATCTTACGTAGATTGTGTCGTTTCGTCCTTCCGGTGACGCAAGAATGTTAATTTCTTAACTAATACAGAATCACAATGCCTTTTGTGTGTATTTCTTTATTTTATACCATCATACATTTATGCACAATACCTTTGTATTATACAAACAAATAAATGCAGTCATGTAGAGAGACAGATAATTAAGTTATATAATACTTCTTCATGCAGTTATAACTCGGTGAATTTTTTTTATTTTTTTATTTAAAGTACTAATTACAATAGTTGCAGACACCAGTCAGTGTGCCTGGCTCATTCTAACACTCTTCATGCATATCCAACTCGCTGGAAAAATAAGCTTCTCGTAGCTGAAAAGAATAAATTGCAATAATTGCAGACACCAGTCATAGTGCAGTACTCATTCTAACTTTTCTCCATGCATATCCAGCTCATGCAAAATGTTTTTTTTTTTTTGGTAGTTAAAGTACTAATTTCTGTAACTGTAGACAGCAGTCACAGATCAGTACACATTCTAACCTCCATCTTCATTCATATCCAACTCACTCATGCAGCTGAGAAGTGCATGAGTTGCATTAATTTCTGGCACCAGTTACTCTGTAGTACTCATTCTAACAATTCCAGTGGTTAGGACCCACATTTGGCCAGTTACCAAGATGCGAGGGCATTCTACAAGAATATATTTCCCTTCATTCTGTATGGATCGACCTTCGTGAGTCTTTGCTTGCTTACAGCTTTTTCAGACGTCATATTCCTAGTCCTAGCTGTTCAGTCATACCTGTATTGATAAAAATGGATAAATTTATTACTTACAATGCATTTATTACAGAAAGAATAATCGTGATAAAATTTCCCAAGTGAAATATATATTTTCCTTGATAAGTAAATATATTTCAAATTCAAATATTAATAAGAACAAAATAAAAATGCATATTTACCTCAGAATCTTATTTGGAACAGCTTTGATTCGTGAACTTTGTTGACAAGTGTTCGCACAAATGGTATCTTATCCACAAAGTTCCTGTGGAGAATGGGCAAGCCAAGAGATTCTGAGAGCTCTGATGCCCATACTTGACAGTTGATATCTGACAACACGTATTTCCTCCCATTGAATTTATTGCTTCTTGCTTTTTCGTTAAGCACGTAAGGCGAGACAAAAACTGTCCCCAATTCTGTGTGCCAGTGGTTTTCGCTGTCTCTTGGCTTACCGGTTCCCCAATTGGGTAGTAAGTACCCATCAACATCATCTGCTTCGTAGTAAGCTTCGTAATCTCCCCAGTCGAAGCGCAGTGTCCAGTGGTAGGCTAGAAGTGTTAACAGAGGTCTTCTGTACAGATATACTGTACACTTTCGAGCTTTTGTATCGTTGTCTATAACAAGATCCTGTCTAGCTGCAGCCACGTTGGAATCTACCTTTCTGTTGCTTTCTCCTGTATCTGTGGCTAAGTGTGAGTCTTCCTTTTTTATCCTTTCGTCCTTGTCAAAATCAAATGCCACTGCTTCTCCACTCAAACTACCGTTGGTTCCTGAACGAGGTAGTTCGTCAAGTGAATGGTTGTTCTCGGGTATCTCAGAGGTAGGAGCCATTTTTCTCTGTGATAATGAGCACGTCTAACTTTCTCAGAGGCACGATGTGAAATGAGGGAACTCTTGACAGGACATCAGTTAAATCAAATCCTGAAACGTTTTGCCTGATAAGTCCGTTGTACCGACGTTAACAGGATCTCTGACGCGTCATGGTACCTACCGGAAGTTTTCCCCGGGTCTTGTTTGTCGTCACCAAACATTTTTATATCTCGACAAATAATTTCCCGTTTTTTTTTTTTTTTTTTTTTTTTTTTTTTCAGGGAG
>JAXCGZ010019702.1:0-5000 GCA_037179515.1 Halocaridina rubra
ATATATATATATATACATATTAATAACACTGAACTGTTAACATACAGTCTAAAATGGTAGGAGAAGCCCATTAAATAAAACAACGAAAACATATATATCTAAAGTACCTATAAATTTCGTGACCTAAGCTGGTCACCTTCTCAAAGTACAATGGCAAGAGATACAACTAGCAAAAGAGAAGAACACATGAAAAGAAGGAGACAAAAGACCCGCCCAGATTCCTATACATGGGATTAATAGATAACAATCTTAAATGCCCGCCGGGGTTAGTCAGTAATATATATATATATATAAATATATATATATATATATATATATATATATATATATATATATATATATATATATATATATATATATATATATATATATATATATATATATATATATATATATATATATATATATATATATATATATATATATATATATATATATATATATATATATATATATATATATATATATATATTATATATATATATATATATATATATATATATATATATATATATATATATATATATATATATATATATATATATATATATATATATATATATATATATATATATATATATTCTTTTTTTTTTAAGATTGTGACACCGGGACAGGCTGAAACTGTCCTCATCAACAAAGGCCCGGCCACGAGAAAAAACCAAGACGAAGGAAAAGAAAAAGGTTAAGGGCAAGGCAGAGATGAGGTAATGTCACACAAAGGAAAACGACAGACAGAAAAAAACAGTCAAAGTAAAGGGGACCCAGAGATATGGAGGACTAGGCTCTGAGATGACGATAGATCTGCTTTTTGAAGGATGAAAGTTCATAAGAATTAGGAAAGATAGAAGGAGGAAGAGAGTTCCAGAGTCTGGAGGTAGATGGGAAGAAGCAGTCGTTGCACCGACCAATCCGCGAGCTACAAATCTCCACACAGTACCAGTGAGATGAGGCCGCTTTGCGGGTGTTACGCGTCCTCGGCAGTGGAGGAGGGATGCAACTCGCCAACTCATCAGAGCGGCGATAGAAGTAGTAGTGATAGAAAAGCGAAACGGAAGATACCTTACGGCGAAGAGAGAGAGAATCCAGGTTAGAAGTAAGAGAAGGATCATTAATGAGACTGACTGCCTTAGATTCAACCCTATCAAGAAGATAAGTAAAGGAAGAAGTACCCCAGATGTGTGACCAGTATTCTAAGCAGGGACGCATAAGACCATTGTAAATTTTAAGTAACTGCAAAGAGGAAAAGTAATGACGAAAACGAAACAAAACCCCCAAATTTTTGGATGATGATTTAAAAATTTGAATTATGTGATTCCCCCAAGACAAGTTAGACGCTATATGGATTCCTGTTATATTGATATTGTTAAGAGGGTAAATTTCATTAGTTTCGAAGACAATAAGCTTATCAGGAGGAGAAGAAGATAAAGAGATAACCAGAAACTGTGTCTTGGAGGCATTGAATTTAACTAAATTTTGAGTGCCCCATTCAGATACTCTCTGCAAAACGGAGTTAAGTGTAGAAGAAAGAGTGATACGAGATTGATTGCGACTAACAGATGAAGGTTATGAAGAAAAGGCAGAGGAAATGTGAAGGGTGGAATCATCGGTAAAGGCATGAAGAAGAAAGGAAGATGGGGATTGTAGAAGATCATTGATGAAGAGAAGGATGAGAGAAGGTGAAAAAACAGAGCCCTGTGGAACACAACTGGAAACAGAGAAAGGACTAGATGTCGCGCCATCAACAACTACAGATATAGAACGGTCAGTAAGAAAACAGGGAATCAGAGAACAGAAAGAAGGGGTAAAGCCATAGGCAGGGAGTTTGGCCAACAGAGCCTTGTGCCAGACTCTGTCAAAAGCCTTAGAGATATCAAGGGCGACGACAAAGGATTCCCCATAGTTCCTCAGAGAAGATGACCATACTTGAGTAAGATAGGACAGGAGATCACCAGTGGATCTTGCCTTGCGGAAGCCGTACTGGTGATCGGAGATAAGTGAGTTAGATTCAAGGCGTTTCAAAAATTGAGCATTGAGCAAAGTTTCGAAACCTTTAACAATAGAGGAGGTTAAAGCAATAGGTCGCTAGTTAGAAGGAATAGAGCGGTCATCCTTCTTAGGAACAGGTTGAACTAGAGCATGCTTCCAAGATGAAGGATAGATTCTGGTTGACAGAATGAGGCGACAAAGACGGCAAAGCAAGGGAGCCAGTTCATCTGCAAACTCCTTAAGGAACCTTGCAGGGATACCATCGGGACCAGATGCCTTGTTTGTCTTTAGCGAGCGAAGAACCTTATGAACTTTGCGTGAAGAAAGGATAAGGAAGGGCTTAGGGTTAGAGAGGGGAAAAGACTGAAGAACAGGTGCGCTGAAATCGTTGATATATATATATATATATATATATATATATATATATATATATATATATATATATATATATATATATATATATATATATATATATATATATATATATATATATATATATATATATATATATATATATATATATATATATATATATATATATATATATATATATATATATATATATATATATATATATATACATATATATATATATATATATATATATATATATATATATATATATATATATATATATATATATATATATATATATATATATATATATATATATATATATATATATATATATATATATATATATATATATATATATATATATATATATATATATATATATATATATATATATATATATATATATATATATATATATATATATATATATATATATATATATATATATATATATATATATATATATATATATATATATATATATATATATATATATATATATATATATATATATATATATATATATATATATATATATATATATATATATATATATATATATATATATATATATATATATATATATATATATATATATATATATATATATATATATATATATATATATATATATATATATATATATATATATATATATATATATATATATATATATATATATATATATATATAATATATATATATATATATATATATATATATATATATATATATATATATATATATATATATATATATATATATATATATATATATATATATATATATATATATATATATATATATATATATATATATATATATATATATATATATATATATATATATATATATATATATATATATATATATATATATATATATATATATATATATATATATATATATATATATATATATATATATATATATATATATATATATATATATATATATATATATATATATATATATATATATATATATATATATATATATATATATATATATATATATATATATATATATATATATATATATATATATATATATATATATATATATATATATATATATATATATATATATATATATATATATATATATATATATATATATATATATATATATATATATATATATATATATATATATATATATATATATATATATATATATATATATATATATATATATATATATATATATATATATATATATATATATATATATATATATATATATATATATATATATATATATATATATATATATATATATATATATATATATATATATATATATATATATATATATATATATATATATATATATATATATATATATATATATATATATATATATATATATATATATATATATATATATATATATATATATATATATATATATATATATATATATATATATATATATATATATATATATATATATATATATATATATATATATATATATATATATATATATATATATATATATATATATATATATATATATATATATATATATATATATATATATATATATATATATATATATATATATATATATATATATATATATATATATATATATATATATATATATATATATATATATATATATATATATATATATATATATATATATATATATATATATATATATATATATATATATATATATATATATATATATATATATATATATATATATATATATATATATATATATATATATATATATATATATATATATATATATATATATATATATATATATATATATATATATATATATATATATATATATATATATATATATATATATATATATATATATATATATATATATATATATATATATATATATATATATATATATATATATATATATATATATATATATATATATATATATATATATATATATATATATATATATATATATATATATATATATATATATATATATATATATATATATATATATATATATATATATATATATATATATATATATATATATATATATATATATATATATATATATATATATATATATATATATATATATATATATATATATATATATATATATATATATATATATATATATATATATATATATATATATATATATATATATATATATATATATATATATATATATATATATATATATATATATATATATATATATATATATATATATATATATATATATATATATATATATATATATATATATATATATAAAATATATATATATATATATATATATATATATATATATATATATATATATATATATATATATATATATATATATATATATATATATATATATATATATATATATGAATCATTTTTTACCCCGACCGGGACTCGAACCTAGGACTTATGATTACTAAGTCAAGGCGCTACCACTACACCACAGAAGGTTAAAAGGAACCCAACCTTATAGCTTATATCTGCTATATATAGGAATGAACGCATTCTACTGAATGCCACTATGTTCATATTACAGATTCCCCAACCTCACTCGTGGCTTCATTTTAGCATTTAATTCGATTCCCAATCTCATTTGGGCCATGAAATAACCAAATAGCACATTACATATGTGAAAACATGAATCATTTTTTACCCCGACCG
>JAXCGZ010019702.1:7500-32500 GCA_037179515.1 Halocaridina rubra
TATATATACACACACAAATATATATATATATATATATATATATATATATATATATATATATATATATATATATATATATATATATATATATATATATATATATATATATGGTAATGATGATGATTTGCTTTATCGCTCCATATATATTGCTCTCTCCAACAGATTTGTATTTTAATTTTCATTATACTGCTAATATGTTGGGTCTACACACATGATGGAACAAACCTTTTCGCATAAATAGGTCAAGTCTTGACAGCTAAATTGAACACTACTGATCCATGATAATGTCTCTGAGATCCCATGCCCTATTATCTTTGGATCTCCTTAAATTATGTAAATAATAAAGTTAATTAGATTCCTTCCTTTTTTAGAATAAGGGCTACTTGCCGTTGTTGTCATGATTCAGGGTAGAAATGTAGTTTTTGAAACCTCATCATGGGAAGGATGTCATGTTGATGATTATAAGCAGTCAGAGACCAGATTTTGGAGCTCTTTGGATTTAGCCTTCATTATAATAATTTGAGAGAATTCAAAAGAACTCATTATCGAAGCATAATATACCGAATTCCATGGGTCGTATTATTTTTTAGATTGCATAATGTATGGGTTCAGGCTTAATATGAGGGACATTTATGAGGCTGCATAGAGAAAAGAATTCAAAGGAGGAGATTAAGCTCCTTTCTCAATCAGTAACAGAAGAACAATATAATAATCGAGAAAAGATATGACATCCTGAAGCAGCTGACATCAATCAACGATAAGGATAATGAGGATAGGGAAATTAGAATTTAGTAACGGATGCATTTTAAGGACAAAGTTTTCATCATAAAGAGAAACTGTAAAGTGCTGTGTCACAATAAAAGAGATAAAGTTCCCGTGCCTATTAAAACTTCGTAAGGTCGAGAATGCAAGAGTTAAAAGATTTGTGCAAATGAATAGACGTAAATCTAAGTAGCTTCGATGAATAGATATGAGAGACAGTATGACATTAATGAAGACCAATCATAGGAATTTTTTTTTGTCTTAGAGGAACTAATGAATACTGTACCGATAGAGTCTAGTAAGCACAGAAAGTACCAGATTGAAAATAGAGGCACCTCTTCTTTGACAATTTGTCAACGCACAGCACCTATCACCTATGCAGAAATCAGGGCATATTTTCAAAGACTGTCACCATATTATCTAGTAATTTACTAAAGCTTTAGGAAGATGGTGTCATAATGCAAAGATTCCTTCTACATTCTGTATGGTACATGATCCATTAGATATATGCATGCATTGATAGAAACAAGGTCGAAAGACTTATCACTTACAATAATCATCTTTTGTACTTTGTAGAGCATCCGAAATTGGGCAGAAATTTCTCTTTACAAAATAGAGTCTTTAACCCTGTATTGGATGACTTGTTTATCTTCATTTATAAATGAGGTCTGTTGCAGAAAAATAAGTTCTAAAAGGGAAACAGAAACTATAGCTTATATCTACTACACTAAGGTCTGTTTCCCTTTTCGACCTTATTTGGCGAAGTTAGTAGCACCTTGGCACAGTAATTTTTTTTTTTCAGTGTGACACCGGGACAGGCAGAAACTGCCCTCATCAATAAAGACCCGGGCACGAGATAATACAAAGACGAAGGGAAAGAAAAAGGTTAAGGACAAGGCAGAGATGAGGCATTGTCACACAAAGGAAAATGACAGACAGAATAAAACAGTCAAAGTACAGAGGACCCAGAGATATGGAGGACTAGGGCCTGAGATGACGATAGATCTGCTTTTTGAAAGATAAAAGGTCATATGAATTAGGAAAGACAGAAGGAGGAAGAGAGTTCCAGAGTCTGGGGGTATATGGGAAGAAGCAGTCGCTGCACCGACCAATCCGCGAGCTACAAATCTCCACACATTACCTGTGAGATGAGGCCGCTTGGCGAGTGCTACGTGGTCTCGACAGTGAAGGAGGGATGAAACTCACCAAGACATCAGAGCAGTGATTGAAGTAGTAGCGATAGAAAAGCGAAACGGAAGATACCTTACGGTGAAGAGAAAGAGAATCCAGGTTAGAAGTAAAACAAGGATTATTAATGAGTCTGACTGCCTTAGATTCAACCCTATCAAGAATATAAGTAAAGGAACAAGCACCCCAGATGTGTGAGCAGTATTCTAAGCAGGTACGGATAAGGCCTTTGGTAAATTTTAAGCAACTGCAAAGAGGAAAAGTGATGACGAAAACGAAACAAAACCCCTAATTTTTCGGATGAAGATTTAGAAATTTGAATTATGTGATTCCTCCAAGGCAAGTTAGAGGCTATATGGATTCCTAATATGTTGATAGAGATGAGAGGGTAAATTTCATTAGTTTCGAAGACAATAAGGTTATCAGGAGGAGAAGAAGATAAAGAGATAACCAGAAACTGTGTCTCGGAGGCATTGAATTTAACTAGATTTTGAATGCCCCAATCAGATACTCTCTGCAAATCGGAGTTAAGAGTAGAAGAAAGAGTGATACGAGATTGATTGCGAGTAGCAGATGAAGGTTATGAAGAAAAGGCAGAGGGAAAGTGAAGCATAGAATCATCAGCAAAGGCATGAAGAAGAGAGGAAGATGGGGATTGTAGAAGATCATTGATGAAGAGAAGGAGCAGAGTTGGTGCAAGAACAGAGCCCTGTGGAACACCACTGGTAGCAGAAAAAGGGCTAGATGTTGATCCATCAACAACTACAGATATAAAACGGTCAGTACGAAAACTGGAAATCAGAGAACAGAAAGAAGCTGTATGGCCATACGCAGGAAATCTTTCAAAAGCCTTAGAGATATCAAGGGCAACGACAAAGGATTCCCCATAGTTCCTCAGAGAATATGACCATACATGAGTAAGTTAGGACAGGAGATCACCAGTGGATCTTGCCTTGCGGAAGCCATACTGGTGATCAGAGATAAGTGAGTTAGAGTCAAGGCGTTTCAAGAAGAGAGAATTCAGCAAAGTTTCGAGAACTTTAGCAATAGAGGAGGTTAGGACAATAGGTCAGTAGTTAGAAGGAATAGAGCAGTCACCCTTCTTATGAAGAGAATGAACTAGAGCATGCTTCCAATATGAAGGATAGATTCTGGTTGACAGAATGAGGCGAAAAAATGGCAAAGCACGGGAGCCAGTTCATCTGCAAACTCCTTAAGGAACCTTGCAGGGATACCATCGGGACCAGATGCCTCTTTCGTCTTTAGCGAGCGAAGAACCTTATGAACTTTGCTTGAAGAAAGGACAAGGTAGGGCATAGGGTTAGAGAAGGGTAAAGACTGAGGAACAGGTGTGCTGGAATCATTTATAGAAGATTTGGCAGAAAAGTGAGAGCCAAAGAGAGTGGCTTTCTCAGTGGAAGAGCAAGCTATAGAACCATCAGAACGAATGAGAGAGGGAAAGCTTGAGTTACAGAAGTTTTTGGAGAGGTTTTTGGCTAAGGACTAGAAGCATTTGTCAGTGGGAGAGGAGTTAAGGTCATTAACTTTCCTTCTTATATAGGAAGCCACAGACCTTCAAATCTGAGCAGTACAGCAAGTTCTAGCTATAATAAAAGCATAGTGACTTAAATTGGAAGGAGAGGCTTGGTAAGATCGGTGAGCCCGATTCCTAGCCTGGAGCATTCCGGTCAAACCAAGATTTAGGGGAGAGAAAATTTTTGTAGAAGAGGGGATGTACACCTCCATTCCCGCGGTCATGATCTCGGCAACTTTTAGAGCTACCTGATCAGGGTTGTGGGACCGAAAACAGTAATCATCCCATGGGAAGTCAAAGAGAAAGTTACTCAAATTTTCATGTTGGGTACCCTAGTAGTGCCAAATGTGGCACTGAGTAGGAGGGATTGGTGGTGGAGGAGCGAAATTTGGAAGAGACTGAGATCATAGAGTGGTCAGATTTACCAAAAGGGAAAAGCACAGAATGAGTAGATTGAAGAGTTAGAAGTAAAAAATAGGTAAAATGAGCTTGCAGCATGTTCGTGATGATTAGGAAAGCGAGTAGGATGTTTGATAATTTGCTCCAGATCGTGAGTAATACAGAAAGCAAGGGCCTACTTTCCTCCCACTTCTGTGTGAGAAAAATGAAGCCACTCACTGTGGTGTACATTGAAGTCTCCAATGTAGAGAACTTCGGCATGTGGGTGAGAAGATATTAAGGATTGATGGCATGAGGACAGATATTCAAAGAAAGACACAAACTCGGTGGAGCTTGGAGAACAGTAGCAGAAGCAAAGGAAGATAGTTGTAGTGGAGAGATAGACTTTTAGCCAGAGAACATCAAAGTCAGGAGATTCAAGGTCCATGAGCCTCGCAGTAGGAGTGTTAATGTTGCAGTATGCTCAGACCCCACCTTTGGAGCGAAAACAAAAATACAGATTATAGTGAGAGATATGAAATGGGTCAGTGGAAGCATCTTTAGACAGCTGGGTTTCAGAAAGGAGGAGGAGGTTAGGGAGGAAAGTGCCTAAGTGCTGTTCCACAGGCGAAAGATTAAAGTTCAGCCCACGAATGTTAGAATAGTAAATAGTGAAAGAAGCAGATCTATTAGGAGGTGCAAGGTTAAGAGCAGAACCATTACTACAACCAGGCGTATCTGCCCTCAAGCCAATAGTGGAGTCAACACGATCCCCGGAGATTCTTCGCACCCCTCTATGCCGGGTACTAGGGGCCATTAGCTGTGGACCTTCCATAAATAATAACAAATGAGGAAAAAAGAAAGAAAAATAGACAGATTTGGGGAATTTTGTGACTTGTCAAATGTGATGGATTTGCAAGAGATGTGTAATGAATACGCTAGAATATTCAGTGTAGATGTAGGCATGAGGTAAGAACCGTCCCTGAAGGAAAACTCAACCTGGAACTATCTGGACCAGTCCATGTTGTATCCTAATATCTTCAGTCATAGTCTTTCAACGGGTGGCTGTTGCCATGGGCAACATACTTCAAGTATCGGTCGTGGTAAAAATGATTCATGTTTTCATATATGGTAATTTGCTTATTTGTTTATTATTGGTTCCGATTGATATTGGAAGTTGAATTAAATGCAAAAACGAAACCACGAGTGAGGTTGGGGGGGGGAGCTGTAATATGAACAAAGAGTCATTCAAATAGTATGCATTCATTCCTAGTGTAGCAGATATAAACTGTAAGGTCTGTATCTCTTTGAGCCCTTCTGTTGTGTAGCTGGTAGTGCTTTGGCATAGTAATTATAAGTCCTAGGTTCAAGTCCCAGTTGGGGCAAAAATGATTCATGTTTTCACAAATGGTAATGTGCTTATTTGTTTACTGTTGGTCGCAAATAAGATTGGGAGTTGAATTAATGCAAAAACGAAACCTCGAGTGAGGTTAGGGAATCTGTAATATGATCATAGTGGCATTCAATTAGAATACATTCATTCCTAGTATAGCAGATATAAGCTGTAAGGTCTGTTTCCCTTTTAGTCCTTCTGTGGTGTAGTTGGTAGAGCCTTGGCTTATTAATTAAAGTCCCAGGATCAAGTCCTGGTCGGGGAAAACCTGATTCATGTTTTCACATATGGTAATGTGCTTATTTGGTTATTGTATAGCCCGAATGAGATTGGGAATTGAATTAAATTCGAAAATGAAGCCACATTGAGGTTGGGGAATCTGTAATATGAACATAGTGGCATTCACATAGAGTGCGTTCATTCCTAAGTATAGCAGATGTAAGCTATAAGGTTGGATTCCTTTTAACCTTCTATGGTGTGTAGTTGGTAGCACCTTGACTTAGTAATTATAAGTCCTAGGTTCAAGTCCCGATCGGGGTGAAAAATGATTCATGTTTTCACATATGTAATGTGCTTATTTGGTTATTGTATAGCCCGAAAGAGATTTTGATTTGAATTAAATGCGAAAATGAAGCCACGAGTGAGATTGAGGAATCAGTAATATGAACATAGCGGCATTCAGATAGAATGCGTCCAACCTAAGTATAGCAGATATAAGCTATAAGGCTGGATTCCTTTTAACATACTGTGGTGTGTAGTTGGTAGCGACTTGACTTAGTAATTATAAGTCCTAGGTTCAAGTCCCTGTTGGAGTAAAAAATTATTCATGTTTTCACATATGTAATGTGCTTATTTGATTATTGCATAGCCCGAATGAGATTGGGAATTGAATTAAATACAAAAATGAAGCAACGAGTGAGTTTGGGCAATCTGTAATATGAACATAGTGGCATTCATATAGAATACGTTCATTCCTAAGTATAGCAGATATAAGCTATAAGGTTGGATTCCTTTTAATCTTCAGTGGTGTGTGGTTGGTAGCACCTTGACTTAGTAATTATAAGTCGTAGGTTCAAGTACCGGTCGGGGTAAAAAATGATTTATGTTTTCAAATATGGAATGTGGTTATTTGGTTATTGTATAGCGCGAATGAGATTGAAAATTGCATTAAATCTGGAAATGAAACCACGAGTGAGGTTTGGGAATCTGTAATATGAGGAGAGTGGTATTCAGATAGAATGCGTTCATTCCTAAGTATTGCAGATATAAGCTATAAGGTTGGATTCCTTTCAACGTTCTGTGGTATGTAGTTGGTAGCGCCTTGAATTAGTAATAATAAGTCCTAGGTCCAAGTCCCGATCGGTGTAAAAAATGATTCATGTTTTAACATGTGTAATATGCATATTTGAATATTGCATAGCCCGAATGAGATTGGGAATTGAATTAAATGCGAAAATAAAGACACGGGTAAGGTTGGGGAATCTGTAATATGAACATAATGGCATTCAGTTATAATGCGTTCATTCCTAAGTATAGCAGATATAAGCTATTAGGTTGGATTCCTTTTAACCTTATGTGGTGTGTAGTTGGTAGTGCCTTACCTTAGTAATAATAGGTCCTAGGTTCAAGTCCCGTTCGGGGCAAAAAATTATTCATGTTTTCAGATAGGTAATGTGCATATTTGGTTATTGTATAGCCAGAATGACATTGGGAATTGAGTTAAATGCGAAAATGAAGCCAAGAGAGTTGTTGGGGAATCTGTAATATAAACATAGTGGCATTCAAATAGAATGCGTTCATTCCTAGGTATAGCAGATATAAGCTATAAGGTTGGATTCCCTATAACCTTCTGTGGTGCGTAGTTGGTAGCACCTTGACTTAATAATTATAAGTCCTAGGTTCAAGTACCTGTCAAGGTAAATAATTATTAATGTTTACATACGTGTAATGTGCTTATTTAGTTATTGCTTTGCCTGAATGAGTTTGGGAATTGAATTAAATGTAAAAATGATGAAACGAGTGAGGTTAGGGAATTTGTAATATGAACATAGTGGCATTATGATAGAATGCATTCATTCCTAAGTATAGCATATAAAAGCTAATAAGCTTGGATTCCTTATAGCCTTCTGTGGTGTGTAGGTGGTAGCGTCTTGACTTAGTAATTATAAGTCTTAGGCTCAAGTCCTGGTCGGGGAAAAACTGATTCATGTTTTCATGTAGGGTAATTTGCTTATTTGGTTATTGTATAGCACGAATGAGATTGGGAATTGAATTAAATTCGAAAAAGAAGCCATATTGATGTTGGGGAATCTGTAATATGAATATACTGGCATTCATATAGAGTGCGTTCATTCCTAAGTATAGCAGATGTAAGCTATAAGGTTGGATTACTTAAAACCTTCTCTGGTGTGTAGTTGGTAGCACCTTGACTTAGTAATTATAACTATTATCTTCAAGTCCCGGTCGGGGTAAAAAATGATTCATGTTTCACATACAAAATGTGTTTATTTAGTTATTGTATAGCCCGAATGAGATTGGGTATTGAATTAAATGCGAAAATGGAGCCACGGGTGAAGAAAGGCAATCTGAAATATGAACATAGTGGAATTCAAATAGAATGCATTCATTCCTAAGTATAGCAGATATAAGCAATAAGGTTGGACTCCTTTTGACCTTCTGTGGTGTGTAGTTGGTAGTGCCTTGACTTAGTAACTATAAGTACTAGGTTCAAGTCCTGGTCGGAGTAAAAAATGATTCATATTTTCAAATATGTAATGAGCTTATTTGGTTATTGTATAGCCCGAATGAGATTGGAATTGAATTAAATGCGAAAATGAAGCCACGAGAGTGTTTGGGGAATCCGTAATATGAACATAGTGGCATTCAGATAGAATGCATTCATTCCTTCTGTAGTGTGTAGTTGGTAGCACCTTGACATTATAATTATAAGTCCTAAGTTCAAGTCCCGGTCGGGTTAAAAAATTATTCATGTTTTCATATGCGTAATGTGCTTATTTAGTTATTGCATAGCCCGAATAATATTGTGAATTGATATAAATTCGAAAATGAAGCCACGAGTGAGGTTGGGCAAACCGTAATATGAACATAGTGGCATTCAGATAGAATGCGTTAATTTCTAATATGGGAGATTTAAGCTAATAAGGTTGGATTCCCTTTAACCGTCTGTGGTGTGTAGTTGGAAGTGCCTTGACTTAGCAATTTTAAATCCTAGGTTTCAGTCCTTGTCGTGGTAAAAAAGGATTCATGTTTTCACATATGTAATGTACTTATTTGGTTTTGCTATAGCCTGAATGAGAATGGTAAATGAATTAAATGCGAATATGAAGCCACAAGTGAGGTTGGGGAATCTGTAATATGAACATAGTGGCATTCAGATAGAATGCGTTCATTCCTAAATATAGCAGATATAAGCTATAAAGTTGGATTCCTTTTAAACTTCTGTGGTGTGTAGTTGGTAGCACCTTGATTTAGTAATTATAAATCCTAGGTTCAAGTCCCGGTCAGGTTAAAAAATAATTCATATTTTCACATATGTAATGTGCTTATTTGGTTATTGTATGGCCCGAAGGTGATTGTGAATTAAATCAAATGCCAAAATGAATCCACAAGTGAGGTTGGTCAATCTGTAATATTAACATATTGGCATTCAGATAGAATGCGTTCATTCCTAAGTATAACAGATATAATCTATAAGGATGGATTCCTTTCAACCCTCTGTGGTGTGTAGTTGGTAGCACCTTGACTTAGTAATTACAAGTCCAAGGTTCATGTCCCGGTTGGGGTAAAAAATGATTCATGTTTTCACATATGTAATGTTCTTATTTGGTTATAGTATAGCCCGAATGAGATTGTGAATTGAATCAAATGCCAAAATGAAGTCACGAGTGAGATTGGGCAATCTGAAATATGAACATATTAGCATTCAGACTTAATGCGTTCATTCCTAAGTATAACAGATATAATCTATAAAATTGGATTCCTTTTAACCTTCTGTGGTGTGTAGTTGGTAGTACCTTGACTTAGTGATTATAAGTCCTAGGTTCAAGTCCCAGTCGGGGTAAAATATTAGTCATGTTTTCACATAAGTAGTGTGCTTATTTGGCTATTGCATAACCCGAATGAGTTTGTGAATTAATTTAAATGCAAAAATGAAGCCATGAGTGAGGTTGGGCAATCTGTAATATGAACAGAGTGACATTCAGATAGAATGCGTTCATTCCTAAGTGAAGCAGATATAAGCTATAAGGCTGGATTCCTTTTAACCTTCTGTGGTGTGTAGTTGGTAGCGCCTTGATTCAGTAATTGTAAGTCCTAGGTTCAAATCCTGGTCGGGGTAAAAAATTATTCATGTTTTCACACGTGTAATGTGCATATTTGATTATTGTATAGCCCGATTGAGTATGGGAATTCAATTAAATGCGAAAATGATGCCACGAGAGTGGTTGGAGAATCTGTAATATGAACATAGTGGCATTCAGATAGAATTCGTTCATTAGTAAGTTTAGCAGATATAAGCTATAATGTTGGATTCCTTTTAGCCTTTTGTGTTGTGTAGATGGTAGCACCTTGATATAGTAATTATAAATCCTAGGTTCAAGTCCAGGTCAGGTTAAAAAATAATTCATATTTTCACATATGTAATGTGCTTATTTGGTTATTGTATGGCCCGAGGGTGATTGTGAATTAAATCAAAAGCTAAAATGAAGCCACGAGTGAGGTTGGGGAATCTGTAATATTAACATATTGGCATCCAGATAGAATGCGTTCATTCCTAAGTATAACAGACATAATCTATAAGGTTGGAATCCTTTCAACCCTCTGTGGTGTGTAGTTGGTAGCACTTTGACTTAGTAATTACAAGTCCAAGGTTCATGTCCCGGTTGGGGTAAAATATGATTCATGTTTTCACATATGTAATGTGCTTATTTAGTTATAGTATAGCCCGAATGAGATTAGGAATTGAATTAAATGTGAAAAAGAAGTCATGAGTGATGTTGGGGAATCTCTAATATGAACATAGTGGCATTCAGATAGAATGTGTTCCTTCCTAAGTGTAGCAGATATAAGCTTTAAGGTTGGATTCCTTTTAACCTCCTGTTGTGTGTAGTTGGTAGCGCCTTGACTCAGTAATTCTAAGTCCTAGGTTCAACTCCCGGTCAGGGTAAAATATTATTTATGTTTTCACATATGTAATGTGCTTATTTGATTATTGCATAGCCCGAATGAGTATGGGAATTGAATTAAATGCGAAAATGAAGCCACGAGAGTGGCTGGGAAATCTGTAATATGAGCATAGTGGCATTCAGATAGAATTCATTCATTAGTAAGTATAGCAGATATAAGCTATAAGGTTGGATTCCTTTTAACCTTCTGTGGTGTGTAGTTGGTAGCAGCTTGACTTAGTAATTATAAGTCCTAGGTTAAAGTTCCGTTGGGAATAAAAAATTATTCTTGTTTTCTTATATGTAATGTGCTTATTTGGTTATTGTATAGCCCGAATGAGATTGGGAATTCAATTAAATGCAAAAATAAAGCCACGAGAGTGTTTGAGGAATCTTTAATATGAACATAGTGGCATTCAGATAGAATGCGTTCATTAATATTTATAGCAGATATAAGCTATAAGGTTGGATTCCTTTTGACCTTCTGTGGTGTGTAGTTGGTAGCACCTTGACCTAGTAATTATAAGTCCTAAGTTCAAGTCCCGGTCGGGGTAAAAAATTATTCATGCTTTCATATGTGCAATTTGATTATTTAGTTATTGCATATCCCGAATGAGATTTGGAATAGAGATAAATACGAAAATGAAACCACAAGTGAGGTTGGGAAATCCATAATATTAACATAGTGGCATTCAGATAGAATGCATTCGTTTCTAATATGGGAGATATAAGCAAATAAGGTTGGATTCCTTTTAACCATTTGTGGTGTGTAGTTAGAAGCGCCTTGACTTAGTAATCTTGAGTCATATGTTCAAGTCCCGGTCGGGGTAAAAAATGATTCAGTTTTTAACATATGTAATGTACTTATTTGGTTACGGTATAGCCCGATTGAGATTGGTAATTGAATTCAATGTGAAAATGAAGACACAAGTGAGGTTTGGGAATCTGTAATATGAACATAGTGGCATTCAAATAGAATGCATTCATTCCTAAGTATAGCAGATATAAGCTATAAGGTTGGATTCCTTTTAAACTTCTGTGATGTGTAGTTGGTAGCACGTTGACTTAGTAATTATAAATCTTAGATTCTAGTCCCGGTCAGGGTAAAAAATGATTCATATTTTCACAAATGTAATGTGCATATTTGGTTATTGTATAGCCCGAATGTGATTGTGAATTGAATCAAATGCCAAAATGAAGCCACAAGTGAGGTTGGGCAATCTGTAATATGAACATATTGGCATTCAGATAGAATGCGTTCATTCCTAAGTATTACAGATATAATCTATAAGGTTGGATTCCTTTTAGCCCTCTGTGGTGTGTGGTTGATAGCACCTTAACTTAGTAATTATGTCCTAGGTTCAAGTCTCGGTCGGGGTAAAAAATGATTAATGTTTTCACATATGTAATGTGCTTATTTGGTTATTGTATAGCCCGAATGAGATTGAGAATTGAATTAAATGCAAAAATGAAGCCACGAGAGTGTTTGGGGAATCTTTAATATGAACATAGTGGCATTCAGATTGAATGCGTTCCTTTCTAAGTATAGCAGATATAAGCCATAAAGTTGGATTCCTTTTAACCTTCTGTGTTGTGTAGTTGGTAGCACCCTGACCAAGTAATTATATTTCCTAAGTTCAAGTCCCGGTCGGGGTAATAAATTATCCATGTTTTCATATGTGTTTAATTGGTTATGGCATAGCCCGAATGAGATTGGTAATTGAATTAAATGCGAAAATGAAGCCCCGAGTGAGGTTGGTGAATCTGTATTATGAACATAGTGGCATTCAGAGAGAATGTGTTCATTCCTAAGTATAGCAGATATAAGCTATAAGGTTGTATTCCTTTTAACCTTCTGTGGTGTGTAGTTGGTAGCACCTTGACTTAGTAAGTATAAGACCTAGGTTCAATTCCCTGTCAGGGTAAAAAAGGATTCATATTTTCACCTATGTAATATGCTTATTTGGTTATTGTATGGCCCGAATATGATTGTGACTTGAATCAAATGCCAAAATGAAGTCACGAGTGAGATTGGGCAATCTGAAATATAAACATATTAGCATTCAGACTTAATGCGTTCATTCCTAAGTATAACAGATATAATCTATAAAATTGGTTTCCTTTTAACCTTATGTGGTGTGTAGTTGGTAGCACCTTGACTTAGTAATTATAAGTCCTAGGTTCAAGTCCCAGTCGGGGTAAAATATTATTCATGTTTTCACATATGTAATGTGCTTATTTGGCTATTGCATAACCCGAATGAGATTAGGAATTAATTTAAATGCAAAAATGAAGCCACGAGTGAGGTTTGGCAATCTGTAATATGAACATAGTGACACTCAGATAGAATGCGTTCATTCCTAAGTGTAGCAGATATAAGCTATAAGGTTGGATTCCTTTTAACCTTCTGTGGTGTGTAGTTGGTAGCGACTTGACTCAGTAATTGTAAGTCCTAGGTTCAAATCCTGGTCGGGGT
Organism: Halocaridina rubra; assembly: GCA_037179515.1. Lineage (NCBI taxonomy): Eukaryota > Metazoa > Arthropoda > Malacostraca > Decapoda > Atyidae > Halocaridina > Halocaridina rubra. Next base: position 20,415 of record JAXCGZ010019702.1, read on the forward strand.
AAAAAATTATTCATGTTTTCACATATGTAATGTGCTTATTTGATTATTGTATAGCCCGAATGAGTATGGGAATTCAATTAAATGCGAAAATGATGCCACGAGAGTGGTTGGAGAATCTGTAATATGAACGAATTCAGATAGAATTCGTTCATTAGTAAGTATAGCTGATATAAGCTATAATGTTGGATTCCTTTTAAGCTTTTGTGTTGTGTAGTTGGTAGCACCTTGGCATTGTAATTATAAGTCCTTGGTTCAAGTCCCTGTAAAGGTAAAAAATTATTCATGTTTTCACATATATAAAGTGCTTTTTTTTTATTGTATAGCCCGAATGAGATTGGGACTTGAATTAAATGCGAAAATGAAGCCACGAGTGAGGTTGGGGAATCTGTAATATGAGCTTAGTGGCATTCAGATAGAATGCGTTCATTCCAAAGTATAGCAGATATAAGCTAATAAGGTTGGATTTCTTTTAACCTTCTGTGTTGTGTAGTTGGTAGCGACTTGCCTTAGTAATTATAAGTCCTAGGTTCAATTCCCGGTCAGGGTAAAATATTATTCATGTTTTCACATATGTAATGTGCTTATTTGGTTATTGTATAGAACAAATGAGATTGGGAATTGAATTAAATGCGAAAATGAATCCACGAGTGAGGTTGAGGAATCTGTAATATGTACATAGTGGCATTCAGATAGAATGCTTTCAGTCCTAAGTATAGCAGATATAAGCTATAAAGTTGGATTCCTTTTAACTTTCTGTGGTGTGTAGTTGGTAGCACCTTGACTTAATAATTATAAGTCCTAGGTTAAAGTTTCGGTGGGCTTTAAAAATTATTCATGTTTTCATATGTGTAATTTGCTTATTTGGTTCTTGCATATAACGAATGAGGTTGGAAATTGAAATAAACGCGAAAATGAAATGACGAGTGAGGTTGGGGAATTTGTAATATGAACATAGTGGCATTCATATAGAATGCGTTCATTCCTAATATAGCAGAATATAAGCTAATAAGGTTGGATTTCTTTTAACCTTCTGTGGTGTGTAGTTGGTAGTACCTTGACATTGTAATTATAAGTACTAGGTTCAAGTTCTTGTCAGAGTAAAAAATGATTCCTGTATACACATATGTAATGTGCTTATTTGGTTATTATATAGCCCGAATGACATTGGGAATTGAATTAAATGAGAAAATGAAACCATGAATGAGCATGAGGAATCTGTAAAATGAAATTAGTTGCATTCAGATTGAATGTGTTCAATTCTAAGCATAGCAAATATAAGCTATAAGGTTGGATTCCTTTTAACCTTCTGTGGTGTGTAGTTGGTAGCACCTTGACTTAGTAATTATAAGTCCTAGTTTCAAGTCCCAGTTGGGGTTAAATATTATTCATGTTTTCACATATATAATGTGTTTATTTGATTATTTCATGGCCCGAATGAGATTAGGAATTGAATTAAATGCAAAAATGAAGCCACGAATGAGGTTGGGGAATCTGTAATATGAACATATTGGTATTCAGATAGAATGCGTTTATTCCTAAGTATAGCAGTTATAAGCTATAAGTTTGGATTCCTTTTAACCTTTTATGGTGTGTATTTGGTAGAACCTTGATTTAGTAATTATAAGTCATAGGTTCAAGTCCTGGTCAAGGTAAAAAATTATTCATATTTTCACATATGTTATGTGCTTATTTGGTTATTGTATAGCCTAAAAGAGATTGAGAATTGAATTAAATGCAAAAATGAAGCCACGAGTGAAATTGGGCAATTGGTAATAGGAACATAGTGATATTCAGATAGAATGAGTTCATACCTAAGTACAGCAGATATAAGCTATAAGGTTAGATTACTTTTAAACTTCTGTGGTGTGTAGTTGGTAGCACTTTGACTTACTAATTATAAGTCCTAGTTTCAAGTCCCAGTTGGGGTAAAATATGATTCATGTTTTCACATGAGATTGGTAATTGAATTAAATGCGAAAATGAAGCCACGGGTGAGGTTGGGGAATCTTTAACATGAACAGAGTGGCATTCAGATAGAATGTGTTCATTCCTAAGTATAGCAGCTATAAGCTATAAGGTTGGATTCCTTTTAGCCTTCTGTGGTGCGCAGTTGATAGCGCCTTGACTTAGTAATTATAAGTCCTAGGTTCAAGTCCCGTTCAGGATAAAAAATGATTCATGTTTTCACGTATGTAATGTGCTTATCTGGTTATTGTATAGCCCGAATGAGATTGGGAATTGAATTAAATGCGAAAATGAAGCTACGAGAGTGTTTTTGGAATCTGTAATATGAACATAGTGGCATTCAGAGAGAATGCGTTCATTTCTAAGTATAACACATAGCCATTTGGTTGGATTCCTTTTAACCTTCTGTGGTGTGTAGTTGGTAGCTCCCCAACCTAGTAATTATAATTCCTAAGTTCAAGTCCCGGTCGGGGTAATAAATTATTCATGATTTCATATGTGTAATGTGCTTATTTGGTCATTGTATAGCCAGAACGAGATTGGGAATTGAATTAAATACGAAAATGAAGCCACGAGTGAGGTTGAGGAATCTGTAATATGAACATAGTGGCATTCAGAGAGAATGTGTTCACATCTAAGTATAGCAGATAAAAGCTATAAGGCTGGATTCCTTTTAACCTTCTGTGGTGTGAAGTTGGTACCACCTTGACTTAATAATTATAAGTCCTAGGTTCAAGTCCCGATCAGGGTAAAAATGATTCATATTTTCACATATGTAATATGCTTATTGCATGGTCGAATGTTATTGTGAATTGAATCAAATGCCAAAATGAACTGACGAGTGAGGTTGGGCAATCTGTAATATGAACATATTAGCATTCAGATAGAGTGCATTCATTCCTAAGTATAACAGATATAATCTATAAATTTGGATTCCTTTTAACCTTCTGTGGTGTGTAGTTGGTAGCACCTTGATAAGTCCTAGGTTCATGTCCCGGTCGTGGAAAAAAATGATTCATGTTTTCACATATGTAATGTGCTTATTTGGTTATTGCATAGCTCGAATGAGAATGGGAATTGATTTAAATGCAAAAATGCAACCACGAGTGAGGTTGGGCAATCTGTAATATGAACATAGTGACTTTCAGATAGAATGCGTTCATTCCTAAGTGTATCAGATATATGCTATAAGGTTGGATTCCTTTTAACCTTCTGTGGTGTGTAGTTGGTAACGCCTTGACTCAATAATTGTTAGTCCTAGGCTCAAGTCCCGGTCAGGGTAAAATATGATTCATATTTTCACATATGTTATGGGCTTATTTGATTATTGTACAGCCCAAATCTGATTGTGAATTGAATCAAAAGCCAAATTGAAGCCACGAGTGAGTTTGGGCAATCTGTAATATGAACATATTAGCATTCAGATAGAATGCGTTCATTCCTAAGTGTAGCAGATATAAGCTATAAGGTTGGATTCCTTTTAACCTTCTGTGTTGTGTAGTTGGTAGCGCCTTGACTCAGTAATTGTATGTCCTAGGTTCAAATCCCGGTCGAGGTAAAAAATGAGTCATGTTTTCACATATGTAATGCGCATATTTGATTATTGTATAGCACGAATGAGTATGGGAATTGAATTAAATGCGAAAATGAAGCCACGAGAGTGGTTAGGGAATCTAATATGAAAATAGTGGCATTCAAATAGAATTTGCTCACTTAAGTATAGCAGATATAAGCTATAAGGCACTAACCAGAACAAGATTCTTTCCAGCACAAACAACCAACCTGGTAAAGAGTTGCAAAACAGCGAAGAAGATATAGAGCCAATCTCCACTACTCCTAACAACACAGCAACTATCACTAACCAGGACAACCAAATTACACTCTCCAGCACAAATAACCAACCCAGCAATAGGCTGCAAAACACTAAAGAAAACAGAAAAGACAAACTAGCAGCAGTCTCTATTCTAAACATTCCATGGAAGTCCTCTCCCCCACAGCCACAGTTGCCCAATAATGCAAGTGCAAAGTTTACAGCTCAAATATATATTCGCATTCCTGGCAACCCCTTTGAGAGAGAGATACGTAATACATTGACAAATCAAGTTTTCCTTCTGAAGAAGTCTTGATTAAGGAGCTTTCTCGCAAACCAAATTGGGTTTCCTTCGCAATAACGATATCGAAAGGATATGAATATGTGCCTTACAAACTGAATCAATGGCCTACAGGAACAATTGTCCAGCCATTTCGCGGGGGCAAACAATGGACACAACCTGGGTATTCTACAAAATATCCCAAACTACAGTCACCCCAAAATAAACAGCAAAGAGCTAATGAAACAAACCCCTATATGAGAGACTACAGAAAGAGACACGATACAAACCTCTCTTATCGCCGTCCACGCACAAGAGACTTCTCCTGGAGTGATGGCTCTTACAACCCTAGACACTCACCTAGGCATACAAACTTTGGGAAGGCCAGATCATGCCACGTCACGTAATCAAACCAGCGTTACACATCCAACGGCAGGTACTGACACCAGGATCCATGGGCTAACCCCAGAACACACTACAATGATGAATTCCCAGCAGAATCACACATGGATACCACCCTAATGAAACATGGTAGGAATGTAACATTAGTACATGTGAACGCTCAGTCCCTGCTCGCTCATTTTGAGGAAATAATAATGCTAACAAAAGACTACAACATAGACATCCTCTGTGTAAGTGAAACTTGGCTTCCTCCTACAACTGAAAATAAATATTTGAATATCCCAGAGTTTACAATATTTCTCAATGACCATGGCCGAGGGCGTGGGGTCAGTATTTATGTTAGAAATTATCTTAGTGCATCAGAAATAACCACAGGTTTAGAAAAAACTGAGAAGCTCGAAGATTTATGGATCACTGTGCAGTATCAGAAACTTCCATCTTTCATTGTAGGATGTGTTTACCGTCACCCTAAAGCACATACCAGTTCATTCAATCATCTGCTAGAAACATTCAGAAATATCTGTGTGCGTCATAAACCCATATACATACTTGGTGATTTTAATGATGACAATCTCAGCAGATAACAAAATGAAAAGGGTGATCAACACTGTGAAGTTAACACAAATAGTGACAAAACCGACCCGCATAACCCCTAATTCTAGGACTTATAGATCTGATAATAACAAATAAAGTGGAAAGGATACCCTATAGGGACGTAGTTCCCTGCCCAATTGCAGACCACGAGCTGAGCATTGCTATGCTAAACATAAACAAGCCCAAAAGGAAGCCTCTCTTCAAGACATTCCGGTGTCTAAAAAATTACTCCCCTGATATCTTTTGTGAAACATTAATCAACAACACAAATGCACTTAATAGAATTAAATACATAGATAACGTCGATTTGCAGGTTGAGATTCTAACAAAAGTCTTCCTTGAATGCTTAGATAGTTGTGCACCCATTGTAACAAGAAAAATAACCCGCCCCTCAGCCCCCTGGCTAACTAATGACATCAAAGAGGCAATGCATATCAGAAATCAAATACAAAAAGAGCTAAAAATGAATAGATATGATATGACTCTCCGAGAACGTTATAAAACAGAAAAGAAACGTGTCAGATCTCTCATCAGTGTAAGTAAAAAAGACTCTTACAAAAAAAAAACAATATAAAGACTCTAGACACGATACAGCAGCAACATGGAAAGTCATAAGAAGCATGATACCAAATGAAAAGAGTACCTCAGAAAGTTATGAAAATATTACGGAGTTGAAAGACAAAGCAGAAAACTTTAATAACTATTTTGCTAACGTTGGCAAAAATACATATGAAAAAACTCAAGAAAACATCAACTCAGTGAATATGAGTAATTGCTTAAATGACAATTCTTCCAATGTAAACACAAGAGAGTACTTCAAGATAAATCCTATCGATTGTGCTACCCTAATTCTTACCATAAAGAGCCTAAGAAACTCTGGCTCTTATGGTTCAGATGGTATACCATTTCAGTTCATCAAAGTTGCTCTACCCATGATTGCATCCTATATTCTAACTATTATGAACACTTCCATTGTTACTAAAAAGTTTCCTGACTCTTGGAAAATATCACATGTAATACCTCTGCCTAAAAGGGGGACAGAGAAGATGTGACAAACTATCATCCCATTTCCCTGCTACCCATTTTCTCTAAAATATTAGAAAAAATTGTTGCATGCCAACTTATGTCATATTTAGAATCAAATAGACTATTAAGTATTAACCAACATGGTTTCAGACTGAAATTCTCGACGGAAACTGCACTGCTTAAAGTTACGAATAGTATCTATAATAATATAAATATGAAAAAAATATCTATGCTTGTATTACTTCGACAGTGTAAACCATGAAATTCTTTTAAGTAAATATTGATCCAAGCTGGTTTAGCGAGTATCTATCTAATCGTAAACAGTCTATACGTCTTAACAACATTATCTCTTTGCCAAAGAATGTATCATTTGGTGTTCCACAGGGATCAATACTTGGTCCTATCCTCTTCTCCATTTACGTAAATGATCTATCTTCTTTCATTTCTGACTGTCTAGTCGTACAATATGCAGATGACACTCAACTACTCCTTAGTGGTGATATTGATAATCTCCCAGAGCTAACTTTAAGAGCAGAATACACTCTGTTAAAAATTAAAACCTATTTCCAAGAAATTGGGCTGTTAATTAACGAAAGTAAAACACAGTGAATATTTACTGGTTTAAGGTTCCATATAGCACAAATTCCAGAAAACACAACAATTAATTTTTGAGACAATATTATCACACCTAGCAAAACAGTCAAAAACCTAGGAATTCACTTTGATAACCACATGTTGTTTGATTCCCACATAGATAAAGTATGCAAAAAGGTTACAGGAACATTAATGTACTTATCACGTATAAAAGACAATTTTGAGACTACCACTCGAATAACTGTTGTTGAATCTCTAGCCCTAAGTCACAATAATTACTGCACAACTGTTTGGGGAGCTACCACTAAGACTCAGATAAACAGAATACAGAAGCTTATGAATTTTGCAGCTCGAGTTGCCCTGGGAGGAATAAGAAAATATGACCACATCACACCAGCTCTCAATAAACTTGGGTGGCTGCGGGCAGAAAATAAGGTCACTTAAGCTATTTATGTTTTGGTATTCAAAATTTTGGACCATCATTATCCTAGCTGGCTATTTGATTTAAAAACAGTCAGGGATATAAGGGGAACCAACACAAAACAGAGCAGTGAGCTCTTTATTCACAGAACAAACACAGAAGCAGGTTCAAATATAATCACTGTCAAAGGGCCAACACTCTGGAATAATATTCCAGAGCATCTTAAAAATGCATCCTCCTTCACAGCTTTCAAAGGCAAACTATATAGTTTTCTTTTGGACAAATAGTTGCTGCTCATTAAGAATTAATTATTCTCATTGTAAGGAAAACAAATATGGAAATGATGTTGATAATAGCGATCCTGTATAAGGTGGCATACTTACTACTTTATTATTAACATTATTGTTAACATTTTTATTACAGCATTATTATTTTCTATGAAAGCTACATTTAATTTACCTATATGTATAACCCTCTTATTTAATAGTTTTATTACATGTCTACTTATAAGTTGCTATTAATGTTGAATAACCTTTGTACAAAATGGATATAAATGTTTGTTTGTTTGTTTGTTTGTTTGTTTTAACCTTCTGTGGTGTGTAGTTGGTAGCACCTTGACTAAGTAATCATAAGTCCCAGGTTCAAGTCCCGTTTGGGGTAAAATATGATGCATGTTTTCACATATGAAATGTGCTTATTTGGTTATTGCATAGACCGAATTAGATTGGGAATTGAATTAAATGCAAAAATGAAGCCTCGAGTGAGGTTGGCGAATCTTTAATATGAACTTAGCGGCATTCAGATAGAATGCGTTTATTCCTAAGTATAGCAGATATGAGCTAATATGGTTGGATTTATTTTAACCTTCTGGGGTGTGTAGTTGGCAGCGCCTTGACTTAGTAATCATAAGTCCTAGGTTCAAGTCCCGATAGGGGTAAAAAATGATTCATGTTTTCATATATGTAATGTGCTTATTTGGTTATGGTATAGCCCGAATGAGATTGGGAATTGAATTAAATGCGAAAATGAAGCCACAAGAGTGGTTGGGCATTGAGATAGAATGCGTTCATTCCAGGTATAGCAGATATAAGCTATAAGGTTAGATTAATTTTAACCTTCTGTGGTGTGTTGTTGGTAGCGCCTTCACATAGTAATTATAAGTCCTAGGTTAAAGACCAGGTCGGGGTAAAAAATTATTCATGTTTTAACATATTTAATGTGCATATTTGGTTATTGTATAGACCGAATGAGATTGGGAATTGAATTAAATGCGAAAATGAAGCCACAAGTGAGGTTGGGGAATCTGTAATATGAACATAGTGACATTCAGATAGAATACGTCCATTCAAAAGAATAGCAGATATAAACTATATGGTTGGATTCCTTTTAATCATCTGTGGTGTGTAGTTGGTAGCGCCTTGACTTAGTAATTATGTCCTACGTTCAAGTCCCGGTCAGGGTAATAAATGATTCATGTTTTCACATATGTAATGTGCTTATTTGGTTATTGTATAGCCCGAATGAGATTGTTAAATGTATTAAATGAGAAAATGAAGCCACGAGTGAGTTTGAGGAATCTGTAATATGAAATTACAGGCATTCAGATACAATGTGTTCAATTCTAAATATAGCAGATATAAGCTATAAGGTTGGATTCCTTTTAACCCTCTGTGGTGTGTAGTTGGTAGCACCATGACTTAGTAATTATAAGTCCTAGGTTCAAGTCCCAGTTGGGGTAAACAATTATTCATGTTTTCACATATATATATATATATATATATATATATATATATATATATATATATATATATATATATATATATATATATATATATATATATATATATATATATATATATATATATATATATATATATATATATATATATATATATATATATATATATATATATATATATATATATATATATATATATATATATATATATATATATATATATATATATATATATATATATATATATATATATATATATATATATATATATATATATATATATATATATAAATTCAATGTTCTTATTTGGTTATTGTATAGCCCGGATGAGATTGGAAATTGAATTAAATGCAAAAATGAAGCCACGAGTGAGGTTGGGGAATCTGTAATATGAACATAGTGGCATTCAGATAGAATGTGTTCATTACTAAGTATAGCAGATATAAGCTATAAGGTTGGATTCCTTTTAACCTTCTGCGGTGTGTAGTTGGTAGCACCTTTACTTACTAATTATAAGTCCTAAGTTCAAGTCCCGGTCAAAGTAAAAAATTATTCATGTTTTCATATGTGTAATGTGCTTATTTGATAATTGCATAGCCCGAATGAGTTTGGTAATTGAATTATATGCAAAGATGAAGCCACAAATTAGGTTTGGAAATCTGTAATATGAACATAGTGGCATTCAGATAGAATGCATTCATTCCTAAGTATAGCAGATATAAGCTAATAAGGTTGGATTTCTTTTAACCTTCTGTGCGGTGTAGTTTTTTGGAGCCTTGACTTAGTAATTATAAGTCATAGGTTCAAGTCACGGTTGGGGTAAAAAATTATTCATGATTTCACATATGAAATGTGCTTATTTGGTTATTGGATAGCTTGAATGAGATTGGGAATTGAATTAAATGCGAAAATGATGCCACGAGAGAGGTTGGGTAATCTTTAATATGAACTTAGTGGCATTCAGATAGAATGCGTACATTCCTAAGTATAGCAGATATAAGCTATAAGGTTGGAATCCTTTTGTGGTGTAAAGTTGGTAGAGCCTTCACATAGTAATTATAAGTCCTAGGTTCAAGTCCAAGTCGTGGAAAAAATTATTCACTATTTCACATATATAATGTGCTTTGTTTGCTTATTGTATAGCCCGAATGAGATTGGGAATTGATTTGAATGCAAAAATGACGCCACGAGTGAGGTTGGGGAATCTGTAATATGAACATAGTGGCATTCAGATAGAATGCGTTCATTCCTAAGTATAGCAGATATAAGCTATAAGGTTGGATTCCTTTAAACCTTCTGTGGTGTGTAATTGGTACCACCAAGACTTAGTAATTATAAGTCCTAGGTTCAAGTCCCAGTCAGGGTTAGAAATGATTCATGTGGTCACAAATGTTATGTGCTTATTTGATTATTGTATACCCAGAATAAGATTGGGAATTGAATTAAATGCGAAAATGAAGCCACGAGTGAGGTTGGGGATTCGGTAATATGAACATAGTGGTATTCAGATAGAATGAGTTCATTCCTAAGTACAGCAGATATAAGCTATAAGGTTAGATTACATTTAACCTTCTGTGGTGTGTAGTTGGAAGCGCATTGATTTAGTAATTTTAAGTCCTAGGTTGAAGTCCCGATCGGGATAAAGAATGATTCATATTTTCACATATGTAATGTGCATAATTGGTTATGGTATAGCCAGAATGAGATTGGTAATTGAATTAAAAGCGAAAATGAAGCCACGAATGTGGTTGGGGAATCTGTAATATGAACATAGAGGCATTCATATAGAATGCGTACATTCCTAAGTATAGCTGATATAAGCTATAAGGTTTGGATTCCTTTTAACCTTCTGTGGTGTGTAGTTGGTAGCACCTTGATTAAGTAATTATAAGTCCTAGGTTCAAGTCAAGGTCAGGGTAAAAAATGATTCATATTTTCACATATGTTATGTGCTTCTTTGGTTATTATATAGCCCAAACGTGATGGTGAATTGAATCAAATGCCAAAATGAAGCAACGAGTCAGTTTGAGCAATCTGTAATATGAACATATTAGCATTCAGATAGAATGCGTTCATTCCTAAGTATAACAGATATAATCTATAAGGTTGGAATCCTTTTAACCTTATGTGGTGTGTAGTTGGTAGCACCTTGACTTAGTAATTATAAGTCCTAGGTTCATGTCCCGGTCAGGGAAAAAATGATTTATGTTTTCACAAATGTAATGTGCTTATTTGGTTATAGAATAGCTCGAATGAGATTGGGAATTGAATTAAATGTGAAAAAGAAGCCACGAGTGAGGCTGGGGAATCTGTAATATGAACATAGTGGCATTCAGATAGAATGCGTTCATTCCTAAGTGTAGCAGATATAAGCAAAAAGGTTGGATTCCTTTTAACCTTCTGTGGTGTGTAGTTGGTAACACCTTGACTCAGTAATTGTTAGTCCTTGGTTTAAATCCCAGTCTTGGTAAAATATGAGTCATGTTTTCACATATGAAATGCGCTATTTGATTATTGTATAGCCCGAATGAGTATGGGAATTGAATTAAATGTGAAAATGAAGCCACGAGAGTGGTTGAAGATTCTGTAATATGAAAAAAGTGGCATTCAAATAGAATTGGTTCATTAGAAAGTATAGCAGATATAAGCTATAAGGTTGAATTCCTTTTAACCTTCTGTGGTGTGTAGTTGGTAGCACCTTGACTTAGTAATTATGTCCTAGGCTCAAGTCCCCATAGTGGCATTCAGATAAAATGCGTTCATTTGAAAGCATAGCAGATATAAGCTATAAGGTAGGACTCCTTTTAACCATCTGTGGTGTGTAGCTGGTAGCGCCTTCACAAAGTAATTATAAGTCCTAGGTTCAAGTCCAGGTCGGGGAAAGTATGCTTCATGTTTTCACATATGTAATGTGCTTATTTGCTTATTGTATAGCCCGAATGAGATTGGGAATTGAATTGAATGCAAAAATGAAGCCACGAGTGAGTTTGGGGAATCTGTAATATGAACATAGTGACATTCAGATAGAATGCGTTTATTCCTAAGTATAGCAAATATAAGCTATAAGGTTGGATTCCTTTTAACCTTATGTGGTGTGTAGTTGGTAGCACCAAGACTTAGTAATTATAAGTCCTAGGTTCAAGTCCCATTAAGGGTAAGAAATGATTCATGTTTTCACAAATGTTATGTGCTTATTTCATAATTGTATACCCCGAATAAGATTGGGAATTGAATTAAATGCGAAAATGAAGCCACG
>JAXCGZ010019702.1:35000-38713 GCA_037179515.1 Halocaridina rubra
AGTTAGGTCTTCCACTTATAAAGCTATTCTCTTTGACTTCAATTTTTTGCCAACTCTTCCAGAAGCGATTCAAGCTCACCCTTCAAACTTATATCCATAATTATTTTTTTACATCAATATTTATAGGGTTCTTCACTCTTAAAAGACTAACAAGGCATCAAGACCTTTGAGTATCCTTGCAAGGTTCCATAAGGAGTTTTCAGATGAAGTGATTCATATGCCTTGGTTTCCATTCTGCCTCCTTTCAAACCAATATCTTGGCAGCACGCTCTAGTTCACCCAGGTCCTTAGATAGATGACGATTTTATTCTTTTCAACTACTGACCAAGTATCTTCAACTCTTCTATCACTGAAGTATTGGGAATTTTTTTCAATTTTCACTTCCTGAAGAAACTTCATCATAATTCGCTTTTTTTTTTTTTTTTTTTTTTTTTTTTTAACTACCAGTACAGCTTCTGCAAGGCAAGATCTTCTGGCGACCTGCTGTCCCATCTCACTCATGTATGGTCTTCATCTCTGAAGAACAATGTTAAATCCTTTGTCGTCTCCTTTGATATTTCTAAGGCTTTTGACACATGACTCTGTTAGACATATTTACTGCTAATGGCCTTACCCCTCTTCTCTGTTTGCTAAATTCCAGGTTAATTTCTGATCGTTTTATATCTTTGGTTGTTGACAGGAAATTATCTAGCTTGGTCTCAATTTCCAATGATGTCCAAAAAGGTTCTGTTCTTCCACTTACTCTGTTCCTTCTCCTCATACATGACCTCTGTAAGTCCTCATCCTTCTACAACCCTTCATGTTCCCAATGCCTTCTCTTCACGACCGTCATCTGGTACTTGAAATCAATCTTGTGAACCTGTTATGACCTTCACGTCTGCTTACACATTAGAGGAATTTGAGAAATCAAACATGGATCTTAAGAAAATGGACGGGATAGTTATTATATACATCTTGCAGAAATTTCTTGCTTCCAGTATTAGAACACTTAGGTTAATACATTAATATATTCAGCTATTGTGTGAACGCTCTCTCAGCTTTCTTTTGTCTTTCTCTGCGGCTCCTGTTTCATTTATATCCCATTGGAAGACTTTTCCTAATTTGGGGCCTCTGAACCGACAGGACTTTGTCTGCTAACTTTTTTCTTCTTCTTGGCGTCAAGATATTTAATGATTGTCGAGTGTTTCTCTCCAGTGAACAGCTTCATAACCCATTCAGGAATGACATCTTTTATTAATATGTACATAAACATCACCACGTCGAATCTGATTTGGTCTTTTACTTCAAGCCATTTAATCTCCCTTATACACTAAATGGTGTAACCCTGTCCAACTCTTTGCCATAACCAATAGCGATTTTAGAAACAAAATTTCGAATCTTATGGTCTTTTTTAATATACTATTTTCACAGCCGCTCAGTAACATGGAGCAACAGGATATGTAGCTAAGAACTAAAGCCGCCACTATCATTTCTCTGCTGTAGCTGACAAAAAATCTTTATTTCTATTTAAGAAGAGTAACTTGTTTGCTTTAGTACATATATATTCGACATGACATTCAAATGATAAATGGCTGTCAAGAATTAGTCCAAAGTTCATAAGAGAAGGAGTGGTGTAACATGAAAGGGTCCTACTTTAATTTCTAGGTTATGGATATAGATAAGCTTTTGATCGACAGCTTATATTGCTTTTCAGTTAATTCATTATGATTTTGGCTTCACATTTGCTTCGTCTCATTTCGTTTTCATATTGGGATCTTTATTTTCTTATTCATCAATGGAGCAGGAGAGGGATTTATTTTTCGTGTGGATATTGGGGCACAATTATTTAAGTGAGACACAAAATGTGTTGTCATTATCTGCACTTGTTTCTCGATATCGTCGGTATTCAGAAACTCACTGAATCTCCAAACTTAGACTAGAAAAGTATTATGAAATTATTCTTACTGTAGTTTATTAAACAGCAAACTGCACTTAAGTATTTTAGAAAAAGCCTTCAAAAACTGCGCAAGTGATATTTTTCACTGATTATACTAAAAACAAATATGAGAAGGTAAGATCACTTACAGACTGTAACTACCAAATATCCAGGATGAAATTAAATCAGACAGAAAAGTGTAAAACCAGATGAGATTTATAGTGAAATCTGTAATAACATACTGGTCAGATCTTTCCAGTATCTGCATGGAATTAATTTATGGTATTACAAGAACTTTTCAAATGTCTCAAAGATTGTGGAAAATAATTTTGATATGATTATGAGTGAAAGAAGACACTCAGCTCCAAGACCATAAATAGCAAAGGTTCAAAGCAAGAGTATAAAACATCTCCACTCTTCTCTATATCTGGTTGACTGATATGCAACAAATATAGAAAAAGATTTATAGGTAGCACTGAGATCTCAATCAAATGCCATAATTGGACAGCTGATGATGCGATTAATGCAGGTGTAGAAAAATTTAAAGACTACAAAATGTTTGGACAGGGTGAAGACTTAAATGTCAAGGGAAGAGAAAAGTGCTGTCATACTACTCGCAGAAAAAAATAAGTATGACTATATGATGCCAATAAAGCTTAAGCATAACATACTGAAGTCAAACGAGAACGATATGCCCACCACGTTGCATTTCAACATCTGTGTCAGGATGTTTTCAGCATGTTTGATGTCAGTATCATAAATGGGGACAATTGCTAAAATTGTGACATTACACAAGGATAAGCACCTGCTGTGGGGTCGGGAATGGAGTCTTGAGTTCAATAGTCCTCGTTCAAAAACTGAGAGACTCAGAGAGAAACTGAAGAACTATATTAGAAAACTACAATTTTCACAACCAATATGCAAGAGATAAAATCTTCAATTACGCACTATGAAAAACGGCATTTTAGAATCACTGGTTCAGAAACAAAGAAAATAAAAGCAACTGCTTTTTTTCCTCTGGAGGACAATTTTAGATTCTCACAAAAGGAGCTCATTTTAGATACTGCGAAATATATTCCCTCTCATTTGCACTCAGGATAGCAGAATATAAATACATTGCTAAGAGAAAAGGGATTCTCCCTCTCATCAGTCTAGTAAGAAGACAGCAATGTAATACATTTGAGTTGGGACAGTTTTGGCATATGTATACTCCATAAAGTGCATAATACTGTTGTGAGACCAGCGATGATGTATGGAGCAGAGGCATGGGCAATAAAGAAGACACAAGAGAAAAAACTGGATGTGGGAGAGATGAGGATATTGAGATGTATGTGTGGGGTGACAAGAAGCGATAAGATCAGAAACGAGGTAATTAGAGGTACCTCAAAAGTTAGAGATATATCAGATAAGATACAAGAAAGTAGACTAAGATGGTATGGTCATGTCGTTAGGAGGGAAGAACAGTATGTTGGGAGGAGGGTGATAGAAATGGATATACAGGGTAAGAGAGGGAGGGGGAGACCAAAGTGTAGGTGGATGGATTGCAGTAATGACGACCTGAGGTCTAAAGGTTTGTTGGGTGATGAGGTATGTTACAGGAACATATGTAGAACACTGGCCAGAAACATCGACTCCACATAAAAGTGGGAAAAGATACAAACGAAGAAGAAGAAGAAGAAGAAGAAGAAGAAGAAGAAGAAGAAGAAGAAGAAGAAGAAGAAGAAGAAGAAGAAGAAGAAAAAGAAGAAGAAGAGGAGGAGGAGGAAGAGGAGGAGGAGGAGGAGAAGATGAAGAAGGA